>RCNN01000061.1:0-124778 GCA_003667245.1 Heterostelium multicystogenum | reverse complement strand
CAAAGCTACTTGACCTCGAAGAAACAAAGAGTCCTCTGACCATCACTTTGCTCCAGTCAAATATATCCTCGCTAAGGTTTTGGCTACAGAGAGACCATTCGTGATGAAATCTACTGTCAGCTCATCAAGCAGTCAACCAACACTCCAACTTTGGAAATGAGACTTCGTGTTTGGGAATTGCTCCACTTTGTTTGTGCTACCTTTACCCCAACTCGTAGCTGATCAAATACGCAGTTTCCTACATTAAGAACACAGCCAACACTGAGACCGCTGCCAAATCAATCAAGGATACCGCAACTGCTTGCTACACCATTCTCCAAAGATTCAATCACAATGTTGTTGCCCGTAAGATGGTTCCTTCTCTCACAGAGCTTGAGGCATTGCGTGAGCTCCGTCCCATCTTTGTTCGTATTTCAATGATGGGACGGCAGCTTCAAGGGATACTATATTGATTCTGCAAACAAGCTGCGCCGAAGCATGCAGTGAGTTGGCTATTCGTGCACATCTTCGTCCTCAAACCATGGATTCTCCTTGGTCGAGTCAATCAATGGAATTGAAACGTGATTTGTCCACTGACGACAAGGTTGCCGACGTCCTTGCTCGTGTAGAGTCGCTTCAAGCCACCATGAGCGCCAAGATGAACATCAACTTTAAGATCTTCTTCAAGAAGCGTTTGTTCATGGGTGTTGGCGATGCCAATGCCACTGAAGTTGAGAGTGATCTCATCCTCCAACAAGTCTACAATGATCTCCTCAATGGACACTACCTTTCAAGCAGCAACAAAGACTTCCTCCTTTCCATTGGTGCAATGCGTTTGCAAATGGATTCTGGAGATGTCACTGATGACATTCTTCATGGTTACCAGGAACGGACGTGGTAAATACTAACACTCAAGAGACAGAGAAGCATCACTTTGAAGAATTTTGTTAGCAAGTATCGTGCCAACAAGGGATTGTCACAGGAGGATGCCAAGAAGAAGTTGATCGTTTGGTCTATGGACACCCATTGGCTGGTCGTTCACTCTTCAAGTGTGAGCACCAATTGCGACATGGTGTCATATCCAAAGACTTTCATTCTTGCATTGAACATCACCGACATCGAGATCTTTGACTCTACCACCCTCAAATCCGCTGCTACCCTTCGTTACAGTGCTGTTTTCAGTCAACAGCGCCAAGATCAACGCAAACACAAGTCACTTACCATCCAAATTGATGGACGTGGTCAACTTTGAGTTCCAGTGTTCCGACGCTGCTCGTGTCGTTGCTCTCCTCAAGGACTATGCTGTATTGCTTCGTAACAGCGCCAAGTTTGCTCGTGCACTCCGTGATTACAATGTCAATGATGACACTCTCCCTTTCATTCAAACGAAATGATATCATTACCATTGTCATGAAGGATCAAGACAACAAATGTACATCGGTTCACTCAACGGTAGAGAAGGTTCATTCCCAGTCGATCATGTCGAAATCTTGTTGACAGACCAACAGCCAACTCCAATTCAATCGCCTACTGGATCCTCTGCCTCAACACCAGACAGTGCTTCACCAGCTGTTTCTTCCCCAATGATGCCACCAAGAAATCTTCCAACTCCACCTCCACCACCTTTATCAAACGGTGGATCATCTGCTGCCCCATCTTTGCCACCAAGAAATCTTCCAACTCCACCACCTCCACCACCTGCATCATCGACTTCCCCATCACCAGCATCTCCATCATTGCCTCCACCTCCACCACCACCATCGACCGGAGGAAGAGCTTTACCAGTTCCACCTCCACCTCCACCCGCAACTGCTGGACCAACTCCCAACGAACAAAGAAGATCTCTACCAGTTCCACCACCAATGCTCTCAACCCCACCAATGTTGTCAACTCCACCAATCTCTATCTCGATTCCACCACCTGCACCACCAAACAACAACCCTCCCATCATCTCCAGTGCTCTCTACTCCACCACCTCCACCAACTATGTCCCCACCAATGTTGTCCACTCCACCACCAATGTTGTCAACTCCACCACCCCCACCATCTGCTCGTCTTTCAACCGAGCAACCTGCTACTCGTGCAGTCTCAACCGATATGGACAGCATGAGAGCTTCTACTCGTATGTCTGTTGGACCAGCCACCGAAGGTGAGGCCGGTTCACTTGGTAACTGGGCACAAACCAAGTTCAGAACACTCAAGCGTAACTCAATGATTGCCTCTGGTACCATCAAGAAGAAGTCTGCACCAACCGATCCCAACGCAGTCCTCTACTTCACCAAGGATCCAATCAAAGAGTCACTCCTTGAACAACTTGACTCCAAGCACTCCAAGAAGGCATGCCATCTCTTCCAATTGGTCATGATTTACATGGGTGACTATCCACTCTCCAAATCTGCTACCTACTCCTCCGTTGCTCAGGAAATCATTGAGAGTGGTATCCAAACTCCAGATATCAGAGACGAAATCTACTGCCAAGTCTACCGTCAAACCAATCGTAATCCAAAGCCAGACTCTATCAAGCGTGGATTTGAATTGTTGCAAGTTCCTTGCTATCTCATTCCCACCATCCGAGTCACTTCAATCTGTGTTTGTAGAACAGTTGATGGCACGTCATATTTCAGTACAATCCAGCAACAACACTCAACTTGCTCAATCAATTCAATCGATTATTGAGAGAATCGAGAGCCACCCAGTTGCTCTTCAACGTAAATACGGTCCATCCTCTGTTGAGATTCAAGCCATTCGTTCCGTCGATGAAATCCCAACCTGCAAGATTCGTGCAGTCAGCAACACTACTATTGCTGTCAAGTTGGAGTCGTATTCGATCGCCAAAGAAGTTGCTTCTGAAGCATTGACTCAGTTTGGTATCAGCTCCAACATGGCCAAGCACTTTGGACTCTACCAGATGAATGACTTGTTTGGAGTATGTCGTCCACTCGGAGACAACGACTTGCTCTACGATGTCATTGACATCATGGGAGAAACTTGCTGAAAACGACAAGCGTATTAACCCAGCAGATTTCTACTTCCAAGTTCGTCGTAAATACTATTTGGACGACATTACCAAGATTCTCGACCAAGAGCACCTCTGGACAACCGACGAAACCGCATTCGAGTTGACATTCCTTCAGGTCCGTGAGGAATGGATGCGTGGAATGTACTGGATTTCTGAGCAAGACATCTCATATGCCGCATCTATTCTCATCCAATTGGCATTCCCCAACCAATCGAAATTGCAAATCTCCAACAAGGATCTCTTGAAGCAAGTGATCCCAGACGTCTTGTTCCAGGGACAAAACATCAAGTTCTGGTCAACCAACATTGAGACCCACATCTTTGAGCTTGTCTCGCACACCCAAGAGTATTTGAAATTGCTGTTCCTCCAACAAATGGGTAAGAGTGCTCTCTTTGGTTGCACTCTCTTCAACGTCACCCAAAAGGAGAACCCACCCAAAGCTATTCTCGCCATTGGAAAGAAGGGTGTTTCTGTCTTTGATGCCACCTCACCAAAGGAACCAAAGAACTTCTGGACCTACCAGAATATTTCCAATTGGACCATTTCCGACAATTCATTCGTTATCATGACTGGAAATCTCATGAAACCTGTCAAGAACTCATTCTCATCCAATGAATTAACAGCCATTTCCTCAGTATATCAATTCTATTCAAGTTAAATTTGATATCAATTATAAAATATATATATAATATAACTAAACCAGAATTTGACTTTATTCAAGTCATGTATAATAAATAATTTATTTTAAATATTCCTATTTTTTACTTATTGTCTCATTAATCTACATATCATGTATTGAGTAGAGTGAATCATTGATTGGAGATAGCATAAGAAAACAACAATTGTATTGCATGCGAGGCAACTCGATTTGTTCTAAAAAAATCCAAATCAGTTTCTTAAAAAATATGATACATCATGATTTACAGTTATTTGCAAATCTAATCTGTACAATATGAATATTTGTAATATTGATAATAGTAATAATAAAGTTGTCAACTTATCACATGTGTTATTATCGAAAATAGTATCATACCTATCTGATAATATCGATAGGATAATCGTTAGTTTGGTATGCAGGAAATGGTTTTATGAACGAGATAAATATCTATCGTTCCGTAACTTCAAGATCAATGCCAGTCAATCTACGAAGATCTATTTACATTCGTATAAAACACTGCTTATTGATTGTATCGATCGCACAAAAGCGTCCTTGCTGCGCAGCAAGGACACTCCAAAATCTATGGATCCAAGAATCTGTAAAGTTAAAAGCTAACCTATTCCCAATCATATCCGAAAACTTGTTACAATGGATTTCAAATTCAAATGTAACTAAACTGAAGGGTATTACCCAAATGAATCGCAAGTTGCCCTCGAATTTGACATCTATATCATTCACAGGTGAAGCTACTGGAACCATCATCAAAAAATTTACCACAAAATTTGAGAGTATTGAAGTTCTGTGACTCTTTGGCGGTTGATATACAGCCAGGTCTTTTACCGGCATCGCTGGAAACCCTTCACTTCGGTGGTACTAGTTTCAGGAATATACTCAAACCCGGCTCTTTACCACCAAATCTAAGAAAGCTAGAATACTCTGGATATGAGATTCCTATTGAGGATAATGTGTTACCACCATCATTGGAGACTCTAAAGTTTGCTCCAGTGTCTTGGATTCCAAAGATCAAATCACTTAAAAAAACTGAAAGCTCTATCTTTTACATACAATATGGAGAGTGATGTTGTGGAGACAATCGACCTCCAAGAGCTTCCAGAAACAATTGTTAAGCTCAAAATCTTTTCAAACTCAATTTTAAAATCAAGACTCTCACCATCAGTCAAACACTTATTCATCGCAATCTCAGAATTTGATATCAATGAGATTCATGCCCGATAAATCACTATACCAATTCGATGAACTATTGGTTGATCAAGGAAAATTACATTTATTCCAAGACGTCAAAATCAAGAAACTGTATTCTATTCGCAACAAGAATTTGCCAACGACCGAGATACACTTGCCTCCATCGGTCTCTACTTTAAAAATGGAAGATCTTAAATTGCTACCTCAGATTGTTTTCCATGACTCAATTACAAAGTGTGTAATCAAGCCGTCTCCTATATTTCATAATCAAAATCAAAATATAGTGTCAGTCCTTAAAGTTCCAAACATCAGTAAGATTCACCTCAAAAATAACAAGAAAAACAAACTTTATATTAGGCGCATCGACGATCAATACTATATCATATTCGGATTCAACAGTAACTCTAAGAATTCATCTCAGCATTCATTTCTAAATCCCAACTCATTGAAAACTTGTTAACCATTCTCAAATAAACAAATAATAAATTGTTTTCCAATTTCCATTATTTACTTTCATTTCTTTTTATTGTTGCTTCTCACTTTGATAAATTAGTTTAGATCATGAATTGGGTGGAACAATTGTTTGGGATCAGATCTGTTAATTTGGAACTTTAGATGAAGGTCTTTGAACCCGTCAGTTTTTATTTGCAGCTTTGGGTTGTTTTGGGAAATTTTTAAGATCACTTTATTTTTCAAAAATGACCAACACCACAAATCATTATTGTTGTTATTATAATTTATTATTATTAAAATTAATAAATTAGTTGTATAATTTATATTTTTAAATTAAACTTTGAATATTATATATATATATATTACAATTAACAATAAGTGATTCATTGTATCAATATTAATACAAAAATATAGATAAAAGGGTAATTAATGTCGAGACAACACCCCCACTCACCACCTTCACCAAACCTCAAAACCACACCTTCAACAGACAAAAACGAAAAAAAAAAAACCCAAAAAATCCTGGTTATAGTGATGTGTAGTATTTGAGGAAGGGGTGGTTTTTAATTTATTTGGATAATGTTATTAATGTCTTTTAGAAAGACAACACCAGCCATCCATACACATCAAAGACAATACCACAAACACACACACACTCATTATTATTATTAATAAACAAAGATTATTCTAACAAACCCAGATAATAATACAATAGAATAGAATAGAATTGTGGGAACCACAACAACAACAGCAACAACAACAACAACAACAACTGTTTATATATTATATATTTTAGCCAGTGGTTTTGAGTCGTTGTTCTATAAGCAATTGTTATTGAAAATAATAGTAATAGATTTCTATCAGTTGAGCATACCATACGCACGTACTGATATCTATTGAGAACATCTATCTATTCATCAGCAAAGGTCTGTTTTACACTTTTATGTGTTTCTATCTTTCTTTCATTTCCATTTGCATTCACTTCCAACAACAACAACAACAACAACAACAACAACAACAACAATAATAACGACTACTACAACAATCTGATATTAAAATATTATTAATATTAACAATAATGATACTAACCGAATCAATTACCCCTTTTCTTTCTTGACTATTCCATTTCTATTTCTAAATCTAATCTCTTATTTCTATTTATATCTTTGATTCTCCACAACTCCTACTACTACTACTACTACTTACCATTCATAATCAATCATTTGAATCATTTTCATATCTAAAATTTAGATATACATAAATTATATTGTTTGATTAGTTATTCTTTTACAATCCAAAGATATTAAAGATGATGATCTTTGGTACACCCAATAGTACATATCTAGAAAATGCAATGTCACAGCTAAAGATGAGCAGAGGCAGCGGTGGCGATCCTCACATGATATCCCCGTCTCCATCTCCGCTGTCGCACTCTGCTAACATTGAGAGACCGCCAGCCGCCGATTCAAACGTTGCTCTTTTCGATGTCGGATGGGAAGTTGCAAAGAAAGTCGGTGGTATCTACACAGTTTTGAAATCTAAAGCACCTGTAGGTTATCCAAAAACAATCATCATAGTAATGGCAAGCAATTGTAAATGCACTCTACTAACATCCTGCAATCAATCATTGGTAGATTACAGTGGAAGAGTACAAATTCGAGATATGCTTTGATCGGTCCATACAACCCAGAGACCGCTTCGACAGAGTTTGAACCTTTGGTGCCAGGTCCCCTCACCTCACCTGTCATCGATAACATGATGACCAAATACGGAATACAAGTACACTTTGGAAAGTGGTTGATTGATAGTTATCCAAGGTTTTCTCATTGATCTGAAGAAGTAGTTTCCACAAGCTTGGCGAGTGGCGTTGGGATTTGATGTCAGGTTTCGAACAGCAAATGACAACGAAACAAACGAATCAATCTTTTTGGATTCCAGGTTGCTCTTTTCCTAAAGGAGTTTGCTGAAGTTAACCCAAACGACAAGTACATTGCACACTTTCATGAGTGGCAAGCATCAGTTGGACTTATTTTGCTCAAAAAATGGAAGATTTCTGTAGCTACCATCTTCACAACACATGCCACCCTTCTTGGTAGATACCTTTCGGCAGGTGGAGTTGACCTCTACAATCAGATGCAGTATTTGAATATGGACTACGAAGCTTCGAACGTGGAATCTACCATCGTCACTGGATTGAAAAGAGATCGGCAGCTGAAGCCAATGTTTTTACCACTGTGTCAGAGATTACAGCCTTCGAGTCGGAAACCATCCTCCCAAGAAAAGCAGATGTAATTCTCCAAATGGTCTGACACTTGATAAGTTCACCGCTCTCCATGAGTTTCAGAATCTTCATGCCAAGTATAAGAGCGTCTTGCAAGAATTTGTTTCGAGGACACTTCTATGGACACTACGACTTTGACTTGGACAATACACTCTACTTCTTTACTGCAGGACGTTATGAGTACTACAACAAAGGTGTAGATATGTTCTTGGATGCTCTCAATGGTTTGAACAAACTACTCCAGCAATCAGGATCTACTTTGACCGTTGTCGCGTTCATTATTATGCCAGCCAAAACAAATAATTTCAACGTCGAATCACTTAAAGGACAATCATATCTCAAGGACATGAGAAGAACATGTAACTCTATTGTCGAAAGCATGGGAGACAGAATCTTTGAGATGACATCTAGAGGAAAAGTCATATCACCAGAGGAGTTACTTACACAAGAGGATCTAGTTAAATTAAAGAGAAGAATATTTGCTCTCAAACAAAGACCATCTCTACCTCCCATTGTCACACATAACATGATTGATGACAGTATGTAATAACCAACCGATCATCATCTTTTAATACTAATTATTATTCCTTTAAATAGATAACGATCCAATTTTGAATCATCTTCGAAGAATTAAACTATTCAATGCTCCAGAAGATAGAGTTAAGATTATCTATCACCCAGAATTCCTCAACTCAACCAATCCTTTGATTCCATTGGATTATACAGAGTTCGTGAGAGGTTGCCATCTTGGAATCTTTGCTTCTTACTATGAACCATGGGGATACACTCCAGCTGAGTGCACTGTCCTTGGTGTCCCATCGGTAACTAGCAACCTGACCGGTTTTGCCAACTACATGAGAAGAGGACTGGCCGATCCCGACTCAAAGGGTATCTACATTGTCGACAGAAGATTTAAATCACCACAAGAGTCTGTTGACCAGATGACACAATACCTATGGAAGTTCTGTCAACTCGATCGTAGACAGAGAATTGAATTGAGAAACAGAACTGAGAAGCTTTCAGAACTATTAGACTGGAAGAGTCTAGGTAAATTCTATACCACAGCACGTTCTTTGGCATTGGATCGTGCATTCCCTGCAACTACTATTTCTTCCAGACCCTCATCACCAACCCCTACCAGCTCAAGCACAACTACCAACAGCAGTAATCCTTTAAAAAATGCAACATCACCATCTAAAGATTCACTGGTAACATCTCCACGTGAAACTATCCCTGGAATTAACATACCGAACTCCTTACCAAAGGACAATAATGAATCACTTGTCATTTCAGTTGTATCGCCACCACCTACTCCAACCTCTAATACCAAATCTACCACTGTTCAATCTTTGGCCACTCAAATTCCAACACAACTCCACCCGTTCCCGCACAAACCATTCCAGTCGGCAACTTTGTCAGCACTTCCACCAAGATGACTACTTCTGCATCAATACCAATAGCAATACCAACTCCAACAGTAATTCCATCTAATCCAACACCACAATCAACTCCAACATCCATATCCTCCACTCCCAAACAAACAAGCTTGCTCACAGAAAGTCTATTAAAGCAACAGACTACACCACAATCACCTAACATCTCCATTAACTCTACGAAGCCTCCAACCTATCCATCTGCCAGCAGTAATACACTTAATCCAGCTTCAAACACTGTTACAACACCACCAAAAGAAGTCGGAGCCAATTCTGTTACAGCTTCTCCTTCAAAACCAATCGTAATCAACAACAGCAGTAACAAATCGACCAATAAGAAATAAGTTAGTTATATATAATAACATACAATAAAGTCAACAAAATGTCAAGTGCACTTCACAAATTAATACAAGATCACCAAATCCTACATGTTGGTTTGTGTATCTCCTCACTCAGATCATTGGCTGATATATAAACAACCAATTGTGATCTTGATTGCCTTAATTGTAGTTGACTTGCAAAAAAAAAAAAAAAACACACATATGAATAACATACACCATTCCATCGTCCTAACAGATTGGATAAACTACAGTTTTGGAAATTAAAAATCGATCGAAAATGTGCTAAATGTCAGTGGAATGTTACCAATAATCTTCAACTACAGTCCAAAGCCGTCTATGTTTAATAAAGGAACACCCACCAGGTTGGTCAGGAGTCCACCAAGCCTAATATATCTTTTTGGATAAATATTTGCTAAACTAAATGGTTTAAATTTCTGAAAAAAGTTTCATTTTTAAAAAGGAGATGAAAATTCGCACGATCGTTCTCAATACCAGTGACTCAAAAAAAACAACCACATCAGCTTTGCAAAAAACAAACATGATGTGCGAAAAGTCAAAAAAAATTTCCAGCTGGACCACCTAATTAAACATAACTAATATTAAAAAGGTAGCCAACACCAAATAGGCCCCACAAAAGTTGTGAATGAACAAAAACAAAACAACCATCTTGTTCCTGCGATACAAACATCGTTTGCTTTGTTCTGTTCATCACACACTCACACAACAACAACACCTCCGCAGGTTATTATCTACATCTTTAAATTTAGAAGATTCCTAAACAAACTCTTAAATCCTAACAAAAGATAAACTACACTTTTCTTTTAATTTCAAACAACAAACAACTAACAACAAACAACTAACAAATCAATTAGATAAAATACAAAATTAATATTTTTGTTTATAGTTAATTTATTTTAATAAAAGTTTAGTTTAGTGCACACAACAAATACTTAATATTAATAATTATAATAATAACAATAATAATACTAATAATATTACAATCATATCTTATAAATAATATAAATATTTATTTAGTTGTATAAGTATCATTATTTAGTACATCAAAACTATTCAACCAATAATATAGATAGATATAGATATTGATATAAATAGATAAACAATGTATGTATAATTTTATTTACTACCACTATTATTGTTATTATTTTTAAATAATTTGTTTTTTAAATTTATATTTGTTTTGTAATACTAGTGGTGTGTTGTTTTTGTTGTAGGTAATTGAGTAATATCAATATCAGTATCATTATTTATATACACCCCTCACCCACTACTGTTTCACTTCGATAAATTCAAAAGCAATTACGAATGTATCAAGTACTTTTGTTTACATTTGAAAGGAATGTAAATATAAATATAAATAATTTAATTGATTGTTGTAACATAATAATATTATCAATATAATTTAAATAATTTAAATAAAATAATCTATTTAATATTATATCACCTATTTTTACTAAAATATAAATCTAAATTTATGTTATGCTGTTGTAATTGTACTTGTTGTTGATGTTGATCTTGATTTTGTAACCAAACAAATAAAAAGAAAAGGAAAAAGAAAAAGTACAAGGAAAACAAGAATAATAACAACGGATACTTAAATTCATCCGTTGAAACAACAGCTGCAATATAATAACAGAGCAGTTCAAATAAACAAGGACATGCATGACATGCATGACTTGAATAACATTATCAAATAGCAATTCATCATTTTAGTTATTATTATTATTATTATATATCTATTAAATTAAATATAATTATTCCTTCAAACAATAGAGTATTGTTTGAGATATTTTATTTTATCATTGATAGTTGTTTGTTGCTTGTTTTGAAATATTGTTTACCAGTCATCTAGACTCTTGTATAATCTGTTGGCACTTTGACACCAAGCAACAACAGAGCACATGTCCAAAGTCTAACAACACCCTGTCGAGATAGCCAGAGTCCCAAATACATACTAATTAGACCAACAACCAATCAAACTCAACCAGTTCAATTTGTATATCCTATATATAAACCCGACAACTTAAATTTTTATTCTCGAGAACACCAAACAGTCTCCCTCATCCTCATTCCCTCCTTCATTTTTACATTTTCCAACACCAAAAACCAAAATCTACTAAATTGTGTTTTTACCACCTTTAGTTTTTATAATAATATTATTATTTTAACGATACAATAATAATAACAATAATAAATTGATAATAGTATAATTATATATAAATATAAACCTAAAACAATAACAAATATCAACTAGTTGTAATTATAAGATTTATTATTAAACAATAATATTATAAATAGCATATCATATACAATACAACATCAAATAAATTACAGTTGTAATTATTAATAGATTACTAAAATATTAAAATAATATCTAGATAATTATAAGTTAGCCAGTATAAAAGAAAAACAAAAGTTGTAGTAGTACCTTTGTGGTTCAACAAATAAATTAATTTGGCACTGTTTAGATAGATAAACACAACCCTCAACACAGCACTACCCTTTTTGACATTTTTGTCACTCTTTTCTTACTTTTTCTCCTCAGCAGCATCATCTGGTGAAGAGGAAGCGTAGAATAGATTACAACTACACGACAACCAGCTACCATACTATTAATTGTAGTGTTTGTTAGTTGTAAACAATTTGGATATTAACTACAAATTGTTGTGTTTGTGAAAGCAAGGCGTTTTTAAACAACTCTAAACTTGAAGAACTATTACAAACATAAAAGTATTAGAGTATGGAAACTGTTGTCGAGTCAAATTACCATCATATCAACAGTCACAGTGGCCACGCTGGCATCAACATCATAAGTAGCATCGACAGCAACAGAATGAGTGGCAATAGCAGTGTTGCCAGTGGTGACATCAGCTTCAATAGCGGTGTCACTGGAAGTGGAGCTGGAAATGTTGTATCTACAAGCAGCATCAGCAGCAACTCCAGTAATCTCAGTACAAGCAATGGTAGTAATCTAAGCACTAGCATGTCAGGACACATTCAAGTCTCACAAAATCAACAGATTCAGCCTCAGGGAATCATTGGAAACTATGTCATTGTAAAGACAATAGGTAGAGGTCAATTTGGTAAAGTCAAATTAGGTTATCACAGAAAGATACCAAATGAAAAGGTAACTTGAGATATTTATTAGACAGTATATTTGTATTTGTTTACTAACTGGTGGCTCATTTAGGTTGCAATTAAAATTATAAACAAAAGTAAACTGGATCAAGATACATTGAAAATGGTACAGCGAGAAGTAAGAATTATGAAATTGTTACATCATCCAAATATTATCAAATTGTACGAAGTCATCGAAACAAATAGAGCTCTCTACTTGATTATGGAGTATGCAGGAGAAGGTGAGGTCATGGATTTTATGATTGCCCACGGTGTTCTTTCTGAACAGCAGGCACGTACCTTTTTCATACAGATTGTATCGGCCATCCACTATTGCCACAGTAAGCGTGCTGTTCACCGTGATTTGAAGCCAGAGAATCTGTTGCTCGATAGCAATCGTCAGATTAAAATTATCGATTTTGGTTTAAGTAATGTATTCACACCTGGTACCACATTAAAAACATTTTGTGGTTCACCTACATATGCATCACCAGAGTTGATTCTGCGAAAGGAATACAATGGTCCATCCGTAGACATTTGGAGTATGGGTGTAGTTTTGTTTGTTCTGGTATCGGGCTATTTGCCATTTGATGGAGATAACTATGTAGAGTTGTTCCAAAAGATCTTGGCTGCCGACTACACAATGCCCGATTATTTATCACCAGATTGCAAGTCATTGATTAGTAGAATGTTAGTTGTCGATCCACTTAAACGTGCCAATCTTGAAGAGATCATTAATCATCCTTGGTTGGCCCCAGTTGTTGGATCCCTCAATCTTCAATCAGTTTCGAATCCTAATCAAGATGGATTTGTTGTTGATGATGAAATTGTCAACGACTTGGTATCAATTGGTTACGATAGAGATGAAGTATATTCAAATGTCAAACAAAATCGATATAACGATTGTGCAGCAACCTACTTTTTGTTGGCCGGAAGAAAGTGTCGTGAGAACGCCCAGTCACTGGACTCTGATTTATTCTATTCTGACCAACCATCTATTATCGCTCCGACAGGTGAGAAGAGTCCTCTTATTAAATACAAACGTCACCATAGAAGAAGTCACACCGTAGATAGTCCTGTTAAATCAACGACTACCGGAAATCATCATGGAAATAATAATCACGCACACAACAATAATACCAATCCAACATTTGTTCATTCACCTTCATATTCACCAGCACCATCTCCCATTTCGACATCACCACAAACATCTTCACTAGTTTCGCCAAGCGTTAAGATACAACCACCAGTTGGTCGTCAAATTTCAAAATCAGCAAACACATCTGCCTCCAACTCCCCGGCCAACTCTGCCTCAACATCACCCAATTCAAATATTCTTCCAATTTCACCTCGAGGTAGCAACAATAATACACCAAACAAACTCATCAAGCGAAGGGCTACCGCATATACCTTGTCACCATCCAATCCAAATCATGAAATCCATAGCAGACTTAGAAGTAATAGTAGTAGTGTTGCAGACCACCAACACAAAGAAACAAAGAAACTTGAAGATGACTGGGTCATCTTTGAAGACTACTCAGATCAGTATCATCCAACCGTTGGTTATCTCAAACCACTCTCAAAGAAAGAAAAGCACAAGTCTTCTGTCTCAAGTTTACTCTCGTCCTTCAAGAATATCCTTAAGCGTTCTGAGGACAAAGATTCACCATCTTCCTCCAACAGTAATACACCAACTTCAACACCACCTGTAAAATCATCACAAACTCCACCTACTTTACCAGCTTTAGACACTGTGTCTGAAACAACCACAACCACAAATACCGCATCAAAACCAACCAATCAATTTGAAGATTCTTCTGTTGAGCCAAGAATCGTTAGATTTGTATTTGGTCTTCAAACTACATCAATGAAACCAGCGCCAGAATTGATGAATCAAGTTTTAGGAGTTGTAGGACATTGTTGCATACCCCACACTCAAAAAGGACCATATCTCATCGAGTGTGAGACCGAAGGTGTAAGATTTACAATTGAGGTTTGCAGATTACCAAGATTATCAGTCAATGGCTTGAAATTCAAGAGAATGGGTGGTTCTGCATGGAGATATAAAGGAATTTGTAAAGATCTTTTGACACATATAGAAAGATAAAAGAAATAAGTGGTTTTTTTTAATAAATAAACTTGTACTATAAATATATTGCAAAACATATGTGTCATATGAGTTAGATTTTAATAATTGTATACTGGTATAAGTGTTTGTAAAGATATAGGTCTTCTACATAGAGGACATTCAGCTTTGGAATTACACCATTCCGATAAACAATACCAACAAAATAGATGTCCACAAATGGTGGATGTTGAATTTTTTCTTACTTCAAGGCATAAAGTACATTTACCACCATTGGCAGCTTCATCATCCTCACTATTGCTATTTGGTGAACTTAATTTTATAAGAGAATTTATATTAGTTAATATTTTGTTTCTATAATATAAAAGATTAAATAAAACTTACTTGACTGATTCAATATTAATTTCGGACTGATGAGATGCACCTGATAAAAAGAAAGAGTTGTCTCTTAAGTATATGAATGATGAAACAAGCAGCTGAATAATAATAAGTAGTCCAAGAATATGATATTTAGGTCTTCTTTGATCGACTTTTCTGTTGAATATATATCTGATGTTTGAAAGTCGTTTTGAAAACTCATAGTAAGAACCATTGAAGTAGAACAATGCTAAATGTAATCTTTCCAACTTGGGGAACAGCTCTTTTAGATAATATAGATTGGGAAAGCGTAAAAAGAATTTAGGTATATATTTCTTGATCATGTATGGTGCCAAAAGTTGAAAGAACATCAATCTGAATCGATTCTATGATATCATAACAAGTTAGTATGATATAATATGGTATTGCTCTAATCCCTATCATACACTTATAGAGGGTAATGAGAATGTTTTATCTTTGATTTGTCTGAGATTACAATATTCCTCTCCAAGAGTTTGCGAACCAATGAGTGTAGTCAATATATAGTATGTTATGTTTGATAGTAGTTTCGATTCATTCTGTTTATTCATCATGACTCTAGGTCCTTTATATTATTGAATAGATTAGTATTAAATCCTAGATCTTCTAACAACGATAATGCACTTTGATTCTGCATATCATACCTGCTAATCTAGTCAAGATTTCAAATACTTGTTCTTCAAAAAGACGTTTATAGAAATCATCCTTTTGAGAAGCTCTAACTATATCTGGTTGGTCTGCATATTGAGGAAATAAACCACTCGTAGATCTATTATGATAGGATGTAGTTGTTGTAATTGATTGACTATTATTTACATTGTTATTATTATTACTGTTACTGTTACTTTCATTATTATTTCGATTTGATGTTCTACTTGTTGTAGATCTATTTACAATATTAGGTGATCTTTGAGTATTGTAGCTTTGTGTAGTAGTACTACTAGGTTGGCTAGGTGACTGTAGTTGTGAGGAGGAGGAAGGAGTAGTTTGTTGTTGTTGTTGATTCATCATATATGCATTATAATCTATTTCTAACCAGAATTTAATTGAAAATAAAACTAGACAAACAAGAAGTGTTTTGTTTTTTGATTTGATAATAATTTATTTATTTATTTTATAACTGTATATTTTTAATACAATGATTAATGTATTTCTTCCTTCTTATCTCTGTGGAATAAACCATGTTTCTTCTTCTTTGGTTTTAGGTCTTCACCCGATGGTTCAAAGTTCAAATCTTCAACCTGGTTGGCAGGATTAAAATGCTCTACATAGGGTACTGTACATCCACACATCGAACAATGCAGGAAAGGTGTTCCTTTCTTAACTTTAAAGAATGGTATAAAGAAAACCTGAGCCCAATCATCGTCTTTAAATTTAATAAGTACAAAGATCATTTATTAAATTATAAGATATACATACTCTTTAAATGAATTAAAAACAAGTAAAATAAAATTAATAATAATAATAATGGTTAGTTTTAAAGAAACCAATCAATTAAATTATAGTTGTATTCTTACTCTCAATAGTTGTACACTTTGGTTATGACAGTTCGGACATACTCTAATAATATTATCTACAACCTTTGATTTACCAGTTAAACCAAAAGGAATAATAATTGGAATCCACATATTTTTCTATAATTCTATTCTAAAATATAAAATATCTAAGAAACCATTCATAGATATCTATCTATTTTATTAATAGTAACATATAATATTCTTTTACTCTGTTTTTTTTTTGTAATTTTAATATAAATTAAATAGTAATTAAAAAAGAGAATAAAAGGATCTTATAAAAATATTCTTTATATGGAAATTCGATCTTTTATTAAAACTTTAAATTCCTTGGAATTGAATTTACTTTGAAGAAAATGGACCAATGAGTCTAGAAATTGAGTAACTACAAGTAGTGGTAAAGAGAGGTGCACTTTCATTGACAATATTAATAATAATACAAATAATGTTGATAAATTAGACTTGAAACATGATTTTCATCGCAGTGATAGGTTGCGATTACTAATTTATTTAGACAACAAAGGATTTAGAACGGTTGGAAATTGGCTTACGCGAAATGGTAGACCAAACTTTCTTCTTACTTAAAAAGTTGGATATACTATTTTGTTTGTTGAGCTTGGGTGATTCTGTGGTTTTGGCTTGACCTGGTGCTGCTGCTGTTGATTCATTGGTTGTTGCAACATTTCCATTGGAGTTGTTGGGGCTGTTGGACTTGGAGGTGTATGCTGGTGTCTCTTGTTGCTGAGTTGCTGAGTTTGGAGTTTGAACGGAGATGCTTGGAGGTGAGCTGTTGTTGCCATTGTTGCCATTGTTGTGATTGATGAAACTAGATGATACTGATCTTAAAATTTCTTTAGGATGCATTCTTGACCATGTTGAATATTTCTCCTCTTTTTTCAAAGTTGGTTCCTGTCCACTGTTGACAGAGGTATTTGTGGTGGTTGTGGCTGCTGGTTGCTTGGTGCTGGTTGATTTTGAAGTTTGTTTTTCGTGTACCTTTTGCTTTCTCTTCTTGTCTTTTCTCTCTTTTTTGATATCCTTGATAAACTTGGGACCAAGTGAAAGGAATGATTCACAGCGATTTACCTCGTCCCAGTTGCACTTCTTGGTGAGCCATTCAAGACATATTCCCCACATTGGCTCGATAGAGGTGGTTCTTCCCCATCCGATGTTACCATCGAATGTGAAAAGGGTCTTGATTATAGTGACCAACTTGAGTGGATCCAAAGTATTGTAGAGCAAAAACTGTGCTATATTGCTGAAGTACTGGAAGATTCAATGCATATGCCAGCTTAGAGAGCAACAACATGTCGATGACATCCATTTCAGTGGGTGATGGTTTCTGGTTAAGAAGTGGATAGAGTGCTGGCTGAAGTGATGAATTTCCTGAAGGGATGCAGCCAGAATAGAGATACTCTAACATGACAAATACTGCTTTTTGTGAAGCTTCACCAATGTCAATGACCCATCCCATTGTTGGGATATCGCTTAATGCAGGTGATGAAGGGCAAGATGGTTTGCGCAAAGGAGTGGATGTTCCTGCTATGTTGGACAGCGATGAATTGCCAAAGGAGGATGAAAGTGAGCTCGATACATTGACATTATTTGGGAACAATGGAATGGATGAGCGCGAGAGTACTGGATATGACTCAAAGTGGAGCTTAAAGAAAGTTGATCGGTTTGCAAGAATGACACTGTGTGCAAGCACCACTTGTCCACCGTCATAGATGATAGTAACGTCAGCATTATGCTTAGAGTTGATCTGCTTCAACAAATACTTTGACATCTCCAAAGTTCCTAGTCTTCCATTACAATGTTGAGAAAGAGTATCGACACAGAGATTGGAAAGTGACTCCATATCGAATTGATTGGCATAGTCCATCAATTCTGAGAGCTTTCCAGTGGTGTTGATTATTTCTCTCGGTATTTCCGAGGTGTAAGCAAACTGAAGAATTGCACGGAATATCTCATAACTAATTCCCTTTTCCACTGGAATTCGTGTCAAAGTGCTAGGATTGACGACACTGTTCATTCTCGAGCGAGTCTTGGCGCGACTGGTCGATACACCATTTCCAACACTGATGTTAGCACTGATGTATTCCATCGATGAGGAGTTGTAGTAGTCCTCATCATAGCCATCCATCATTGAGTTGTGATAGTGGATCGAAGAGTCATCATGTGAACGTGAGATATAACTATTGTTGTAGCTGTATTGGCTGCCATAGATGCCTCCATACTGATTGGAGTGAGTTTGATGGTGACTACCATGTCCGCCTGTCGCATTGAGTGCATGCGAATGCAATGAGGCAAGCGACTTGCTTGAAGCAATCATGTCTCTGAGGAATTTGAATTGACGGAGCATGATTGAATGAGCAAATATATCACGTCCCTCAATGATAAATACTAAATCGCAGTAATCTCCGTCCAGCGCAAAACGGAAGTCATTTCCAAGTGGATCGATCGGTGTCTTTGAACAATCTATCGAAGAAGATGAATAGAATTTACATTGCTGATTAAGTTTTGGGTCCAAGTTATAGAGATATTCAACACAATCGAAATGTCCAAACATTGAAGCCAGACACAATGGGGTCATGCCCATGTCATCTCTGATGCCAGTACATTTCTTTCCACTTCCCAACAATGATTCCAACACTCTAGAATGACCACCCATTGCAGCCAAATGCAATGGTAAACGTCCTTTATTATCAGGCTTTCGAATAATGTCAGGATTAGTACTTTTAGAGCCGAGTAGATTTATACTATACTTACAATATAGAGGACGATTTCAGACTTTAAATCTTTCTTGGATTTTGTTGTTTGAATGGAGGATGAGATGGATTGGGATGACTTGTTCTTTTGTTGCTTGCAGTAAAATAGGATCAAATCAATGATATTCTTCTTGCCCTGTCTACTTGCAATATGGATGGGTGTATAACCTTGGTTGTCCTGAAGCGTCAGGATAGATCCACGCTGCAAGAGTAGCTCACAGCATGACATGTATGCATCGATATTGTTGGCTGATGAAGGAGAATTGCAATAGTTGATTGGGTTTTGAACGGGTGGACTATGGTACACGCAAAGATGGAAAGGTGTTGATCCATTGGTGTCGGGTGCATTGATATTACATTTATAATCGAGTAAGAGTCGCAAGATATTGGAGAATCCTTTGAGTGCTGCTACATGAATAGAGTTTCTAGACATTGATTTGTTGGTGGTCGTGACTTTGGCGCCGCGCGAAAGTAAGAGTGATACAATAGAAAATTGTCCTCTGTCGACTGCGTAAAAAAGTGGAGTTTCGCGGTTGTTGTCTTTGGAGTTGGGTAGCGAGCCATAGTAAAGGAGGACTTCCACACTCTGTGGGTTAGCACAAGCTGCATAATGAAGTGGTGTCAATCCAGAGTTGTTGGTGGAGTTGACTCTGGCACCACGAAGTACCATGTGTCGTATGGCCAGCATAGAGCCAATGATAGACACACGATGAAGTATGCTGTTTCCATTGGAGTCACGCATATTTATATCCTCCTGGTTGATGAGTGTCTTTATTTCCTCTTGGACCAGCACCGCATGCAGCAGTGGTCTTTCACCCATTGACGACGGTGATTTCTGACGAGTTGGACGCTGCACCCTGTTTCTGATGAGTGGCACCGATGAAGTGCTGCGCACTGATTTGCGGCTGGAGCTTGGCGTCTGTTGATTTTGTGGTGAGCTTGGTGCGGATACAGAATTTCCAGAGGAAGAAGAAGAAGACTGATCTTGCTGTTTACTAGAAATTGATGCATTGATATATTCAGGTGATGGCTTTTCAATGTCCAATGCTGGCGAAGCTGTCGATTGAAGTGGAGGTGAAAGTTTGTTATTGTAGTTTCTTCCGCCTAATTCAATTTGACAATCATCCATCATGGGCGTGGAGGGTGGTGAAGTTGAGACGACTCTATTTTCAAGAGCAGGTGTTGTTACAGTATGAGAAGTGGTTGTGGTAGATGTGCTACTTGTGCTGCTTGTTTTGACAATGACAGGGGCGCCACCATTAGATTCCAAGCTTGCTGAAATGATCGATTGCTGATGTTGAGGTGGAGACACCGATTGCTGAAGTGCTACTGATTTCTCATTGATCAAATTTGATTGATCCATAATTATATAGTCGGTCGTTGTAGAAGTGTTATTGGTTGGTTCAAAACAATTATTAGTATTATTATTAGTATTTCCGGTGCAAGTGTTGCTGCTGTTGTTGATGTTTGACTCTGGGAGGTCCACCATAACAATGGGTTGTGTGAAAGCGGCCGCTGACAAAGCGGTAGAGTTGAGTGGATTTTCCAATCTCGGTGAAATAACTAGTAACTCAGGCACTAGAAAGTTGTGTTCTGTAATGGTGGTTGTGGTGGTAGTGGTAGTAGTCTTTGTAGTCATAGTCGCCAAACAAGGCGAATGTGGGACAATAGGTGACTGTTGTGTAGTTGTTGTTGTTGTTGTTGCTGCTGCTGCTGTTGTTGCTTTATCAAAATTATCTAAATTCGATGTATTATTTTTTTCCATTTCAAAAAATTATTACTTTACTAAGTAAGCTATATAATATACTATACTATACTATATTAGTTGATGTGTGGGGTTATTTCTATTTCTATTTCTATTTCTTTTCTTTTGTTGTTGGTTTGAGATGATACTATGATTTTGTATTGGCTGGTTGGATTAATTGTGTGAATTTCGAAATATTATTATTATTATTATTATTATTATTGCTGTTGTTGTTGTTATAAATGAAAATGATAACTGATTTTATCTATTTGTATTTTTAACACTGTATTATTACTATTTGTATCAAGTTGACTTAATACATTTAATTTTACTTAGATATATATATATCTAAAGATAAATAAATTGAATAAATAAATAATTAGTTAGTTAGTTATAATTAAATATTGAATTATTATATTATAAAAATAATATTGATAAGATTTGATGTTAAAGTTGATTAGATTTAGATTTAGATTGAATTGATTTGATATGATTTGTAATGGTTTAGTTTTACAATATATTGATATTTATATTTAAGTAAGTTGAGTTGTGAGGAGGATATTTGTATTGTAGTTGGAAAAAAATAAAAGTATATTTGGAGAAACTGGATGGAAAGGAAAGATAAAATAAAGTAGGGTAAAAAGTGATTGAAATTATAATTGTAGTACAACTACAAATAATATTATATTACCAATAACATATAATGTTGATTTAATAATAGTTGTTGTTTTATAACAATTACTAATATATTAAATATAATTGGATGATTAATAATTTTTTTGATTGAGTTGTTGATGATGATGATGTTTTTGATGATGCTGATGATGATGATAATAATAATATTAATAATAATAATGGTTACAATTGATAATTATAAGTGTAGGAATAAGAATGAGATGTGGTATTTAAATAATAATATAGATGATGTTGTATTGGTTTGTTTTTATTTTGGGATGATGTGTGTGTGATGTTTGATTGATTGATTGACTTGTGACTGTCTATATCTTGGAATATATTTTAGATAATTGTTGATAATGAGTATACCGAATGTTTGATGGATAAGATAATGGTGATGGATGGATTGATATTATAATTATAATGAAAAACCACCCTTTTATATATATCACTTTTCTTTTCTTGTAGTAGTAGTACTTTTACTAGTACTATTGTATAAAATAGGAAATTCAATTCAATTCAACTCAACTCAATTGAGTTTGCTTATTGTTAAACTGAATAATCAAATCAAAAAAGAGATAATGTGTGACAATAGGTAGGTAGATATTAACATTATGACAATTCTATAGACCCATCACCTCTTATATTATTATCTTACCTAAAATTGGATTGATAGTGTTATTGTTATTGTTGATTGTTTGGATTTGGATTTTAAATATCAAAATAAGCAAACTGAATAGCTTGAGTGATTGATTAATCTTTCTTTTTAAACTCTGTTCCGTTATTATATTCTGTATTATAATTATTATTATTATTATTATTACTATTAATTAGGGTACCTATAAATTGTTTTGGATGTGATGATGATGATGATGGATGATGATGATAATATGATAATTCTGGAAAAATAATAATTAATTGATGAGTTAGTATATCTATCTATCTATGTATCTATTATATAATTATATTAATTATTTATAATTAATAATTCAATTTTTTTGTTATTAGGTGAATGGTCATGACCATTACTAATCAAATTAACACAAACTCAGCTGACCCAACAAATAAACAAATAAATACAATCACAACTATAATACATGAACAAATATGGAAATATGTGCGTGTTATAAAATAAAAGTGAAACAACAACAATAACAACCAAAAGAAAAATAAAACATTATAATGATATAGATACTGATGTTTCCACATCAATAAATCAATCAATAAACTAATCACCTTAATGGAATGACACATAAATCACTACCACTACACCACCCACAAACCTATTAAGGTGATGATTGTGATTCTCTTTTGTTGTTGGGGTGAGTGGGTGTTGAGTGAATGATTATTTATATGTGTGTGTGTGTGAGTGTTTTTGTATTATTTTGTTTAGAACAAAAACCATCTATATTGTTATTATTATTTTCATGTTACTAAATAGATGAGATTTGTGGGAGTGTGATGGAGTTGTTTGGCTGATGATGTTACTTGTTGGTTATGGTCTGAGAATGTAGCTAACCAACAACAACTAACTACTCATTACTATTAGTAGTAGCATTATTATTATTATTATTTAATGGTTAGTCTGAAAGCAAGCTCTTGTCCTGCCAATTTCAGTGAGTGACAAAGCTAAGCTGATAGCATTGATTAATCATGTTATGTTATGTTCATCAATAATGTTTAAATAGATCGATAAAGTAGTATTAATGGTGTTGTTATTATCTTATTAATATTCCAAAACCAATGGGGTGTATGTATTCTTTTTTAAATCCAAACTTAAATTCTTTATCATTCGATGGTTCACCAGCTAAATTTCATTTCGTGCCCTGCTTGTTATTGATATTTCGTTTGATACCAATATCCATCCAATCCTTCATATAGTACCTGTTCTAATCTATTTAAATATATCTGTTCAAGAATAATCTGTTGTTTTTGTTGTTGCTGTTGTTATAATAATTTACTTTTTGCTATTGATTGTTGTTTCTGGAGGTGGTGATGGCTGTGGTGATAGTGGTGCTGGTGGTAGTGGTTCTGATGATATTTGTTTAAATGATGATTTATTTATATCTTTTTCTATCTGACTGTTGGCAATCGAACAAATATAAATACTTTGAATTCATTATAATTTTAAACAAGCATGTATGTGTTGATTTGATTTAAGTGTTGTGTGTTGTGTATTAGATGTGTTTACCAATTTTCTAGAACATATAATTGGAATTTCGATTCATTGCATGCAGTCACTTTGTCAATTAAAATAAAATCGATTTTATTTTAATTGACAAAGTGACTGCTACCTGGAAGTAAACAAACAATAATCTCAACGAATGGATGTCATTCATTGTTGTTATGTTGATACTTGAAACCTACTTGTTTTTTCGTTGAATATTTTTGGAAAAGACACAACACTGTAACTGAAATATTTTTGAATGTCTGATACTTTTATAATGTCATCAACAATGAGTTGTGATTATTATCACAGTTGTTTGAACCTTTAATGAATATTAGATATTAATCTAATACGATGTCACTAGTTCTCCTAAACAATGAATAGTAAATAATAATTATATTTAAGTTTGGTCTATGAACATAAATGAATGTTATTGTGGTTGGGCAAACTTGCAAACTCCCAATAATTCAACAACATTTGACAAATTCGTCTGAAAAATAAGTAGTGCAAGAATGCATGCTAGATTTGCTGGGAATCACAAAAAAAAAAAAAAAAACCAAATAATAATGGTGCAAAGTTGGTCACACAATGATTGACTAAATCTAGATTTGTTGTGGACTTACATATATAAATCAAATTATATAGTTATTTGATGTTTACTAATGTTACAAAATATTATTATATATTGTTTCTAATACTATTTTTATGATGATACAATTAATTTGGTATTATTACAAAGATAGAAATTTAGAATAATATATTGTTATTTATAAAGTTTAAATACTATAATTATTCTATTCTATCTGTTGGTGTTTTAGATTTGTTTGATGTTGCATTGATGGTTGTCTTTTTGTTTTCTTTTCAATTTCAAAAAACCTAATAATCGTTGTTTGTAACGAAGGTACAATAAAAAATAAAAATTGGACAGTCAATCTGAACCCTTATGGTCTTCTTCTTATTGATCTACAAATCACGATAGGTGTTCCATTATTAGCACCGCCAAATCACCTAGCAAATGTATCTTGAGATCGTTGAAAATAATTGGGTGAATTCGAAAAAAACAACAATAAAAAAACACCAAACAAAATTGAATTAATTTGATCAAAAATGGGGGGTGATTAACAATAAGTGGAGTCTTTGACTTTGATTGGGAAAAATAATTAAAAAAAGAAAATTAAACATACTATTTAGTTCATATTACCAATCAAGTCAATCAACTAAATTAACAACGACAGTTAGATCATTAAATATACAAATAATAAATAAAATAGTATATATAAAGAAGAAGTTAAGAAAGGAAGAAGAATATGGCAAGCTCAACTACAACTCAACAACCAGCCGCCAGAAAGAAGTCAGTCTTGGCTCCTCCCATTAGATTGTTGGAGAGCCTATCAACAATCAACCAGGACGACCATGGAAACACTCCAAGACCATCGAAGTCAATGCTGCTCTTCATCAGTGGAATGCAGTCGTTCACCAAGGACGGTGGCAAGACTGCTGAGGAGAAACTCACTAAGGCCAACGACGAGGCTGTCAAGTCGAACGACACTGAGGAGATGGCTGTCACCGCACTTGGACTTGGATACTGCTACTCGTTCGAGAGCGAGAAGATGGCAAGCTCGCTCCAACACTATCAACACTCACTTGAGCTCTGGAAGAAGCTACACTCTGCAAACTCAATGAAGCTGATCGGACTACTTGGTGACATCTCCGTCTTGCAACTACAACTCAACCAGAAGCAGAATGCACTCAATACACTTTTGGAATGTCAAAACATCTACAAGCATGCACAACAAGATAAATCAACCAACCCAGAGTACCAGTCACTTCTAGATGCAATTAAGAAGCTACAACAATAACTCAATAATCAATTCAACCACATGTTAAAATAGAAAGAAATAGAAACAGAATGACAACAACAACAACAACAAAACTAAACAAATCAAACAGAGCATCTTAATATAAAACATATATATACATTCACTATCTATTATGAAATACATATAAGTTAAGTCAATATATATCGAATGTTGTACCAATCATTAAACTGTCAAGCATATTAATCATGTACAATAATAATAAATATACATAAATTAAAGAATGAATATAGAATATATATTTATTCATTCATTTATTTATACAAGTAAAACATACCATCACCTATTAGATCTAATATACTTTGCTTATAGCTATATTTGTTTTACATTGTAAATTAAAGATATAAGAAATGATTAGACACAAGTAAGTGATAGTCATAATATACAAAAATATACAAGAGAGAAGCATAAGAAAAGTAAGAAGAACTTAAGCATGTTATATTCTAGAATATAACAATGAACAAAGATTAAGAATAATAACAAATGAATAATGATTATCTATAGAATAACATGATTGCTTGAAGTTGGTATCACAACAACAACAACAACAACAACAACAATAACAATGAGCAGATTGGAGGGTAATGTTTAATCAATTTACTTAATTAAATAATAATAATTAAATAAATAATTAATATTATATGATATTATATTATATTATTACAGTTGGAGTAGTTTTAGCATTCTCCCAAAGCAAAAAGTAAAAAAGCACAAATATTTTTTAAAATAAGATTTTTGGTAACGGTTATTATTTTTTTTTATTTTTGAAATTTTATTTTTTGTTGTTTTTAAAATTAATAATGTATGATTATTAATAAGGTTTGCTTGTTCATTCTTTCGCCATTTAACAATAGCAACTGTTACCATCAACAACAAAGAAATAGATAGATAGATAGATAGTTAGTTAGATAGCTATATAGATAGTTAGTTAGTTAGATAGCTACAGTTATATACTTATTTACATAGATATCCAAAGAATTATTTTATATTGTAATATTCATTGGATGATTGATTTAAAAGTCTAAAGTCTAAAATCTATCTTTATTCTATTTATTCATTTTGTTTGTTAAATATAAATATATTATATATAATATTTATATAGTTATAATCTAATCTAGAAGCATAGTATAGTGCATTATTACTAGTAGTAGTTTTGTTAATTTATTTATTTATTGGAAATTCATTAGTTTTGAAAAATGTCGAGTGGTGATGAACGTGATGATGAATACGATGATCAATTAGATGAGGAGGAAGAGGAAGAAGATGATTATGAAGAGGAGGAAGAGGAAGAAGATGAAGAGGAAGATCGTCCTAGAAAGAAGGGTAAAACATCAAAAAGCAGCAGCAGCAACAGAGGAAAATCTAAGAGTAAAAAACGTGTGGAGTCACTTTTCGAAGAGGAGGCAGAAGATGATGATGACTACGAAGAAGAAGAAGAGGAAGGAGAAGAAGGTTGGGAGGCTCTTGCAAGAGATCAGCTGAGCAAAGAGCGATCATCATTGAGCACCTATCAAGGCTCCATTGGAAAATCAAACGATCAAATCGAAAGAGAAATTGAAGAAATCGCAGCTGACTATGAGCGTCGTGAAGAAGAGGAGGAGGACTACGATGACTCCTACCCAGAAGAGCTGCCCAACCAGAGTTATTGGCGTTTAAAGTGCAAAGTCGGTGAGGAAAAGTCATTTGTAGCATCGATGTTGCAGAAATTCCTCAACAGTCAGAATGGACCACCTGTTGATAGAGTTTTGATCAAGTCAGTGTTGGCTCCAAACCACTTGCCAGGACATGTCTACATTGAAGCCGAGCGTGAGCTTCATGTTAAGCAAGCTATCAAAGGAATGCCATCGATTATTCATAGTGGAATGATGTTGATCCCATTGAAGGATATGATTGAAATTTTGTCCACCAACAGAAAGTCATCTAATTTGCCTATTGGAACATGGATTCGTTGCAAGCTTGGTAAATACAAAGACGACATTGGTCAAGTAGTAGACTACAAGAGCGACCTTGGTCGTTGTACAGTAAAGTTGATTCCACGTATCGACATGGCAGGACCATCATCTTTGACACCCGATGAAAACAAAAAACGTAAAAAGATTCGTCCACCCCAGGCATTCTTCAACTCGAATGACCTCGCGGCAAAGGGATACGATATTATTAAGAAGCCAGACCACTATTTAATGGGCGGAGAGAAATATAGCAATGGATTCCTTCTCAAAGTTATGAGAGTAAGAAGTTTAATTACAGATGGAGTCGTCCCATCACTCGAAGAGCTACAAAAGTTCCAAAACAGACCAGAGACTGAGAACGATGGTTATGGATTTGATGACAGCGAACAAGTACCAACAATGAACAGTATTTTGGATGCACAGATCATTCCAAAAGTTGCAGCACGTCCTGTTAGTTTCAGCAAAGGTGATACAGTTAAAGTTATAGAAGGTGATCTCAAGAATCTTATGGGTATAGTAGATTCTGTTGACGACAAATCTGTAGCAGTTGTACCAATACATGATTCACTCTCTGTAAGTAATAATAAATTGAAAGTCATATTCCATCATCAACTAATCTAATTTAAATGATCTAAACAGGAAATATTGATATTCCATCCCTCAGAATTACAGAAATACTTTAAGATTGGAGATCACGTAAAAGTTATAGCTGGTAGATATGAGGGTGAAACTGGTTTGATTTTGCGTGTAGAAGATATTACAGCAGTGTTGTTATCCGATTTAACAATCTCTGAAATCAAGGTTAGACCACAAGATCTTCAAGAATGTACAGAGATTGCAACTGGAAAACTGGAGCTTGGAAACTATGAGTTGCACGATCTAGTTCAAATTACGTATGTATTAGAAATATCGAATTGAATCGGATCCATTAAGAACAGCTATTGACAGTATTATCAAATTTTATTATTAGTCCACAAAAAGTAGGAATTATTGTTAAAGTAGAGAGAGATTCATTTAAGATTTTAGATGAGAATGGAAATGTAACAACAGTGAAATTACAAGAAGTTGGAAATAAGAGAAGAACTAAATCAATTACAACCTTGGATACTCATCACAATACCCTCAATTCAAATGATGTCGTTGAGGTTATCGATGGACAATTTAGAGGCAAACAAGGTGTCATTTTACATATATCAAGAAACTTTTTATTCTTAAAGAGTAAAGATGTATTTGAGAATGGTGGAATCTTTGTAGTACGTGCCAACTATTGCTCATTGCTTGGTGGTTCGAAAAACAAGACAATGCCAACATTCCAGTCTCCTGCCAACACAGGTTCTCGTGGAAACTACGGTGACCGTAGTGGTGGACGTGGTGGCTATAACAACAGCGGTGGTGGACGTGGTGGTGGAAGAGGAAGAGGACGTGATGACAGCCCATTGCACAAGACAGTAACCATCAAGACAGGTTCATGGAAGGGTTACGTCGGAATTGTTCGTGAATGCACAGACACCATGGTCCAAGTTGAGCTTCAGACCAACTCAAGACGTATCAATGTACAGAGAAACAATATTTTGCTTCCAGGCGAGCGTGTGCACCAACAAACCCAGTCCAACGATTGGGACAACTCATCACAGATCTATTTGGCCAGTCGTACTCCAATGCGCGAGGAAAATCCTGCTATGACTCCAATGAGAATCAACACACCCGCAAGAAATCAATCGTCCGATCCATGGGGATCACAAACTCCACACCGTGGCTCATCGATGTACGATGATGACAGTCAGACATCTACACCCGCCGACTACTACGGAACAACACCCGGTACCAACTTTAGCTATAATTCACCTTTTACACCATCGAACGACTACTCACACAGAAACGATTACACCCCTATCAACCTACCGACACCATCATTCGATACCCCAACACCTTCATATATCAGTTCATACGAACATCCAACACCACAGGGTAGCGACAATATTCCAGCATCACCCTTTACACCATATGCACCACAGACTCCAGCCACACCATCAACTCCATCGATCGACGACCAAGACGACGACCTCGAAGGAACTCCATGGAAGGGTGTCGACATCGAAGTCACATTCAAACCAGGAACCGAGCACAGTGGTCAAACCGCAGTCGTCAAGGAATGCAACAATGGAATTGTCTCAGTCGAGCTCGCCGACGGCAAATACGTCAGAAATGTCTCTCAAGACATACTCGATCTGGTTCAACCAGCCAAGAAAGAGCGTGTCATTGTCATCAAAGGTCAATACATTGGTAGCACAGGTACATTGTTTGTAATTTCACCAGGTAACACAATTTCAGGTATTGTTAAAATGGACTCAAATTCCGATTTCAAAGTATTCAAAATGGGTTATCTTGGTAAAACAGTTTCTCAATAATAACAATAATAATAAATTAACAAATAACAATAATAATTTTATATTTTTTTTTACACAAAATCCAAATCAAACAAATAATAACCATAAGGTTATATTTGAAAATGAACTTGATGAATTTTGGTACAATAATTTCCCATTTAATAATAAGTAATTAAGAATATCTAAAAAAAAGTGAGACATTCTACACATATTTACAATTTCAATGTGTTTTTATTAGAATTACTAAATATGGAAACACACATATGAAAATCAATCAATAATTCATACCCCATAAATCATTTACTAAAATTTCTATGGATATCCATCAAACTACAATTATCTAAGTTCAATTTAATGAATAATCTATCGAATTCATTCAATTTAACTTTATAAATAATTATAGTAGAAAAGATGAAATCTAAAATCTTAACTTTAATAATAATTCTAATAATAGTTTTAATAAACTTGGTGGGTAATAATGCTTCCAGCAATACTACAGAGTCCAATCCTCCATCTTCGAATATTACATTGACCAATATAAATGAAAAATCCAATTTTACTACATTGATTGATAAAATTGTTAGTCAATTGCTGGAAATAGATGCTATCAAGATTTGGGCATTAAGTGATCCAGGTAAGAGAGCACAGAAGTATGAATTGTATAATCAAATGCTTGAGCTCTATCTTGAGAGCGAGAATAAAGAAATTAAATCAATAGTTGGCAACTATGTAATTGCTGGAAGAATGGTAGTTGCAGCACCAGATTTTTCACAGAATGTTGCAAGAAATGGAATGGCTACTGTTTACATAGATATGTTACAGAAATTAAATTCACTAGTCCATAAAAATAGATTGGAATTCGATTTCAAAAAATCAAACAACAACTCTCAATCCTCCCTATGGTACAATGGATCAAGAGTTCACCAGTATCATCAGATATTTACACAGACCCACAAATTTAAGAAATAAATTACATTAGAATCATTATTATAAATACCTAATTTGGTAATTGATTAATCTATCAAATCTACCAATTATTAGTTCCCTCTTTAAATATCTCATTCTTTCAAAATTATTTTGTTGAAAAAACACTGTATGTCAGATTTGGTGAAAAGCAAAGAAGCTTGCAAATGAATCTTTATTTAGTTTAGCCTAATTAAATATAGATATAGATTGTGATCACAATGGAGCGACATCATGAGGAAACAGATGAGCACGAGGGTCATGATACATTACATTTGGTGCTGTTCATCACCACGATGTTCTTGACAATCATTTCACAGATTGCTATTATCAGATGGAAGAATCGATCACCACAGACATTCTTGACGTTCTCTCTGGCCATGATGTGGTCGTTCCGTATCATATGGTGCATATACAAACTTTATTATATCAATATTATACTATGGTGTCTGTTTACAATGTTTGTTTACAAACTCTACCGAATGTCAACGACACATCCACTCCACAGAGATACGCCAAGACTTGTATACATGTGGTTCTTTGTCATTTATATTGTATCATACTATGTCACATGGCTAGGCATCATTGGATTCTTCTTGCGCGCAAATGACATTGATCTACCAATACTTAAAGACAACTTTGATTCATTCATTGTCTGTGGACTCTACTACGGTGTACTTGGTCGTGATTTCGCAGAGATTTGTTCGAATCGTATAGCAAATCTACTTGGTGTAAGTATACTTAAAAGTCAATGTTTAGTAGATAAGGTATACTTACTAAAACAATGTTATTATATATAATATATAATATAGATTGGTGGATCAAGATTACCAACTACCAAGCTATCAAATAACTACTGTGCTATTTGCACAGGTAGTTTAGAGAGCAATAAACATAATTTCACAATGGAATCAGCTGCATCTTATGGTGATAGTGTAGTTCCAGACAACAATGCGAAGCCACATGTTCTAGATGGAGTAATGAACCTGTTGTTTAGTAAAAAGAGTTGTAAATTGGCTTGCCAACATAGCTTCCATCTCTATTGTATCAGAGGTTGGGCATTGGTTGGAAAGAACAATGTTTGTCCAAATTGTAATGAAAAAGGTATGTTTACAACCTAAATGAATACTACTATCATTATCATTGGCTCTAAATCTAACAATAATCCATAACTACTACTACTACTATTATTAGTCGATATTAAATCATTTTGTGATAATCCATGGGAAAAGAATTCATTGATTTGGGGCATTCTACTGGATTCTACTAGATATCTTATCACTTGGAACCCTGTTATATTCATAGGAAGTCAATTACTCATATATGTATTCGACAGATCTAAATATATAATATAGCATAATTTTAATAATAATACAACAAATTTACATGTATAACTTTAATTTTAAATCTTGAAGTTGTTTCATGGAGTGATTAAGTTTGTTTGTTTGAGCATATTCAATGTATTCATCGATTGATGAGGTGTTGAACATTCGCATTTCGTTTTCCAGTAAGAATTGCAGTACGTTGTTGTCAGGCTTATTCCTGAAGATCTCCGCCATGTAGCTGAGCTTATACCTGCTATTGTTTTCTTCGGGCTCAAAGAGGTTGTGTTCAACCAGATACATTATGACCTCAAAGTTATTGCGGACATCATTAAAAAGAGTAAATAACATCTTTGGGTAGCATTGGCCACCTTTGTTTTGATGAAGGTATTTGAGAATGTCAACTTGTTTGGCATGGGCTGCATTATACAGTGCATGGTCGGTGAATCCTTCAGTTCTATTTTCTACAAGCCATTGAACCATCTCCAGACTATAGTGTGAAGCCCCCCCAATAGCAGCTGCTGTACATCCCTCTGTTCTGTTCTCATGTAGCCACTTGACAATAGCAAAATGGTTATTGCATGCTGCTTTATCCATTGCTTGAGAGGTACAACCCTCAGTCCTATTCAAATGGAGCCACTCTATAATATTCAAATATCCACCGGATGCGGCATTGTCCATGGCTGCTGTTGTACAAGTTCCAATGCGGTGGAGATGGAGAAACTTTACCAACTCAAAGTAGCCTCCCATGGCAGCACGATCTATACAGTTTGCTTCAGTAAGGCGAAGCCCAGCAGCTATCTCCATCATCCACTGTATGATATGAATATGTCCATGACTGGATGCGTGCTGTAGTACCTCTTTGACAATCTGCTCATCCTTCAAATCGATGTGTCCACGCTCGTAAATCTGCTGAATGAAATCTAATCGTCCTTTCTCAGCAGCACTATACAGTGCTTTTAAATAAAGATAGTTAGGATGTGAAAATGATATTACATATCCTTTGTTTGCGAGCCACTCGAGCATCTCAATATCCAAGCCAACGGGACTGTCTCTAAGTTCTCTGTCATAGTTAAACACTATTCCGAGTGAGTCGATGTATTTAACAATCTCGAAGCGCGCTTGCTGAAGTGCAATGCACATGAAAGAGTAGAGTCGAAAATCCAGCTTTATCTCCTCAATAAAGTATTTGAAGAGCGCAATATTATCTACAATTATCGCAGTCTCAGCGGCTTTACTTGTCAATGGATTATTTCTCATATTTATCTCTCTTAGATTGTAGGCCGGCAGATACACATAGTTATACCACTTTCTTTTGCTCTGCTTCTTCAGATAGTCTTTGAGCATCTTGACATAGTTGTTCCCAACCATCACATGTGGTAAACATTTAAGATCACACCATTTGTAGGTCAATGTTTGGCCAAAGCAAACATTGTGTATGTATCTTACATCGTTGAATATTCTATCTCTAATTGTGCAGTTGTTAAATACACTTAAAAATAATTGATTTAGCAACATATCCAATTTAAAAGATAAGCGCACTAATCGGCAGCTATAACTACGTCTATTACATAGACTACTACAAAGTATTTTTATTAATGTTCTTAAAAATTTCTAAAAATACTTTGTATAAGTATAAAAATACATTATATATATATGTGTACGTGTAATATTATGATTTAGGTTGGTTATAAATATACTGTTATACAACGAGGTAGATTTGATTTAATCGAATAAGTCAATCAAGATGATGAGAGTTGGTTGCATCATGTTATTACAGATGTTGTTTTGATTTGACTTTGTCTAACTTGATCATTGTGCTTAATAGCCAGTCGATGCCTTCGTAGATTCCAATGTCTTCTGTGGCAACTGTGGGTTGAAGAAGCCATGGTCTTTCCGTTAGTTTATTGAGTGCAAGTTGTTCAATGACATAGGATTCCGACAATGTATTGGGTCGATCTATCTTATTTAAATATATGAGTAAAGGTTTATTCAAGCTAATGTACTTTGTAGACAGCTTGGTGAATTCCTCTTTAAATGTAATGAATCCATGATGATCAGTTGCATCTAAAACGAAAATAAGAATAAAATGATTCATCATTGCTCTCAATACAAATGAGTTGAGAATTGTCTCAAAGATATTGCCAAAACTGGGCAAATCTCCAGCAAGCTTCATTCTTTGTAAGGAACTGAAAATCGTTGACTTTCCACTTTCTCCCAGTCCATTAATTAGGAAATGATAATACTTTGGTCGAAAATATTCTTTTATTTGTTTTAAAACCATCTTATTGATTATGAGTATTTTTTCATCTTGTTTCTCTTTTGTAATCAATTTTTTGACTAAAATTTAGTTTTCAAGTGCCATGTGGACAACAGAAGCTTTGGGGTATCCTTACGGTATTCTATTCAAATTAGTCTGTTACTACAAAAAAGTCTATTCATGAACGTTTTCTCCGCTATGCAGATAGACAAAATGTTACTTGTGATAGATGCACTGACCGGTTTAAGGTGATCTCTAAATTCTCTTTCTGTGAGAATCATAACTATTACATTTGTCAAACTTACTCAACATCACTTGAATGATACATTGACTGCAACAGTCATGAACACTATCTATAAGTAACAAAAAATACTATTATTATAAGTGTAACTCCTGCAAGTTTTCTCTTTGCTACTCATGTACTTTTTTAAAAGATAAACAAATCACGATAGTTCCAGTTTGCAACTGACATTTATACCAATTGAAAATTGATCATTAACTCATGGCACATGTGAATCAACATATTCACCAAATGGACTATTCAAGAGACAATGAATGGTATTGTAACTTCTTATTTCTATGAAGGAAAGTTAAACTGCCCAGACCAATAAAGATAATTGAATATGGTTTGAACTAGATTTCCATTCAAATAAAAATTTCCATTGAAAATGGAATAAGTAATCTAATGTTGTATACTTTTTCAACAATAAAATAATTACAATTTTAATATAACATATAAGATGTTAAAGAAGTTGAACAACTAGCAGTCGAATCACAACAAGAAGAAAAACCAAGAGTTGAAGAGCAATCTTTTGTAGTAGTCGAGATGAGGTGCTTCTTTTAAAATAGGAAAATGGATTTTTGATTATTATGTAATCGAGAGAAATGGAGTGTAATCAAATCTTGGAATTTTCAAGAATGTATAGATATTCAGATATAATGTATATTAAATTTGGATTTAGATACCCATATCTTGACAAAGTGAAACTTTCTTAATCAAAATTATATAAATTATTCAATATTCTTAATTCAATAGATGCTTGAGCTACATCTGTATGTGATTATTATAGTTTTTCTACCAATATTGAGATGAAGGTTGATATTCTAATCATTGTTAATGTGGTGAGATGTTTCTTTTATTGATGCTGTTCTCCATTCCATTCAATATCTTTTTGATTTTTTTTATAAAGTCATCTGTTCATTCATTCAAGTCTTTATTTAGTCAAATGATGCTATCCTAATGTTACTCCTCAAAGTAATGTATACCACCAGTGTCATTTATTAAAAATATAGAGTAACTCTCACTCTGGTTCGTACATCTATTGTTTTGTTAAATACTAAAATTATATATGGGTAGATGGTTCTGCTGTACACCCAGACAAATTACATTTATCTTCCACCCAAAATAGAATCCATTCCCTACATGGTAAAGAGAATAGTATTGAAATTAGATTGTTTGAATTATAGATACATTATTGGTAAGTTATAATCTCTCAACCTAATTTGAAACTAACTCTGATATTACAAATTAAATAGATATTTATTATTACTAATCCAATAATAACTTACCACTTAATACTATTGTTATTATTTGAAATATATAAAGTAATAAATTAAGTATTTTAAAAACCCCTAAGGTAGGGTTAGTTTTAACATTTTTCACCAACTTGAATTAATGGAATGACAGTTACTCCTAACTTGGTAAGTGTGGAATAATTTGTAAACCTTAAAGATTATCTTTAGTATACTAAAGATAAATATAAATAGAAGTAAACGTAGGTATGTAACAATAAATAATATTATCAAAATCCTACTAGTAGTTTCAACTACAATATATTATTATTATTATAACTATTAATATCATAAACTATTACTTACTATTTTTTATAAATTAATAATATTATTATCTTAAATAATAAACAAATGAATAATAAAACTTTATTGGTATTACTTTTGGCTTTATTGGCTTTGTCCATGGTTCACTCAAATGAAGAAGCTTTAAATAATAATCTCGGTAAGTTTCAGTTTTAACATTATTAATTTCAATTTTTTTTAACATCTTTAAACTACCACTTTTATAGAGTTGAATGGAGGTGTTCAAGATAGCGCAAGACAAGCTCAGATGAATCGTGCTCAACAAGAACAGATTAATCGTGCTCAACAAGAACAAGCCGCAAGAAGAGCTGCTGCCGCAAGAGCAAATCGTAATAATGATGCTAATCGAATTTAAAATCAACATTCAGACTGAGTCTTGATTTTATGATTAAACATTTAAAACTGAATAAAATTGTAAGATCTTTCAAAAACTCTATCTAGATGAGGAAGGCTACTCCTCACTCGTTTAATGTTGCTAATTATCTTATCTAAATGTTTCATTAATCAACTGACTTGTAAGATTTTATGAAATCATATAAATTAACAAAAAATGAAGCTGTACTTCAAAAAACAATTCTTAAAAAAAAGAAATCTGTCGATTTCGGTTTTTAAGAAAGGTGTATTTGTCTCGAAATTGATCATTCTTGTTAGTTATTGTTATATAAAAAGTTATTTATATATTTTGGTAAATTTAAAAATCTTAAAGAGCTTCAAGACCCATACTCAATATTTATTGTATACCCAAACTCCATGAGAGAGGGAAACTACTAGTAGTTATAGAAAGATCACAATAATCAATGAATCACAGACCTTGTTCTCAGTTTAGAATCCATCTACTGCCTTCAGGAACTTTGTTTGTAAGTGAAAGAGTAAAAGGGGTAGGACAAATGTCACTTTTGGAGTTTTTTTTTTTTTTTTTGTTGTTATAACCATACAGTTGTTTATTTAAGGTAGGGTTTAGAAGCCTACAGATTTCTTTTTACAACCACAGGCCGGTTGTGATGACCATCATTTTATAGAGGCATGACTGCCTATTATTATTTGGAGCAAGGTGTTTCAACAGTGGACTGTTAAGTATTTCGAAGCGACAGAAGATTTTAAGAGTACACCAATGGTTTACGTAGTTGAGGGCTTCGCTTGTCAATTTACATATTCTTCATGGCGGGATGGTATCATACAGACTTGAAAGTTCATGGGTTCACTGGAAGTGTATGGGGAAAAACTGGAAAACCCGGGATTCGAACCCACGACCCAAGGCGTCACAAGCAGACTACCATACCACATCAGTTTTTTTTTTTTTTTTTTTTTTTTTTTTTTTAAGGAGTAAAAATTGAAGTATTAAGCTTTATTTTTCGGATGACCGAAGCCATCAGTTTTCTATTTTTTTTTTCTTTCTTTTTATGTATTCTATTTTCGTCATATTAAGTTAATATAGTTGTACGAGATAGATTGATAGTTGCGATGAGCTGAAATTGGTTGATATGAGTTGGATAGGAGTGAAAAAAGTGTGAGAAGTTGATGAAGCAGCTGATACAGAGCTACACTGGTTGAATTACATGAGTTTGGCACGGAGCTTAACGACGTCGTTCTTAGAGACGAGAGACAAGACAGATACATGATTATGATACTCCGACAGGATAAGCGAATTGGACAATAGATCGTTTTCGACAACAGGGGTATTACCGAAGTTACATTTACAGTAGAACTTCCATATTTGGTGGTATATGATGGAGACCAAGACAGAAACTATATCACGTCTGGTTAACAGAGCATAGGACTGCTCGAGTGACCAATGGTAGGTGGGAATTGAGAGGCCTAAATGGTTGAAGATCGTCGACAGATTGAAGCGCTGAATTACTACTCGACAATTGAAGAATGTATGAATATACGGGTCAGAGTAGTGATTGCAGCACATACAACAATCTGAGTTTTTGACGTAGGCTAAACCAGGTAGTGCCCTAGCAAAGAATCTGAAGACGGTGTTCCGTCCTCTATGGTGGCTTATGTTGGCAATGTGGGTGAATATATTAGATTTGGAGGTGAAGTCGACTTTAGTGGGCGGAAGCGACCATTGAAATTGACCATCCGTCAGCTTGGGGGTTTTGTATTCCATGGATATCAGGCAATCATAGATCTCCCTAAGCGATAAGGGGATCCCTTTAGACAGAAGTGGTGTGGCATTAAAGAGACCGGGCATACCACATCAGCTATTCTGCCTTGGGCTTTTGGAGTTAAAGTAGTATCTCCCAATGACAAATTTGGGGTAGTACCAAGTTTTTGGTTTTTTTTTTGTTTTTGTTTTGCATGCGGACAATTTTTTCTAAACATTTTGGTCTGTCTGAGAATCGAACTCAGGACAGGCGGATCCGAACCGCCTATGTTACCTCTACACTAACAGACCATTTTTAATCAACTTTTCACTTTTTTCATTTCGTTTTATTCATTAAACTATCGCCCCCACGTAAACTATCGCCCCCACGTTCATATTTTTTAAAAAAGATCTTTCTAAAATTCAGGGTAATTTAATATACATGGAGGAAAGAAAGAGCAAAATAGCTAGGTATGGGTTAGGATGATTGAAACACCAATTATGAAAGCTGATTCAACAATAGTGGAGGCAATATTAATTTAAAGATGATTTTAATTAGATACATAAGTTTATTTTCAAAACATTATTAAAGAATTTACTTTGGTTTCTTTGGGTGTGAAATATGAATAGTTTTGAAAAAGTTGAGTCTTTGGGGTGGCGAGGGTTCGGGTGATGATGGAGGTGATGAACTCGGTGATGAGCTGGGAGAAGATGACGCAGAAGCAGATGTCGAAGCCTCTTCAAAGTCAAATTCGTTGTGGCTATTGTTTCCGCCAGTGTCGTAGGAGTTGTCATTGGATATATTTGAGGAATTCATTGAGTGGTTGATTAAGTTGTGTAGAGGTGTATTTACAATGTTACTATTGTTACTTTGCGTTAAACTATTTTTATGTTGAGTCTTGTTGATACTCTCTTTGAGTATGTTATCTTTGTTATTCATTCCATCTTTGCTGTTATCTTTTGCACCTGTATCCTTTGCATTACCTGACATGTTGCTATTAGGTGGAGAGGTAATTGTCGAAGATGTTTGTGTTTGATTGTTGAGAGATTGTGTGGAAAGTGAAGGAGATGAATTACTGGCAGTACCGTATGACGATGGGGAAAAGAATGTTCGAGGTGTCAAATTGAATGAATTTTCGTATTGAGATCTTGGGTTGGTCTTGACTGTAGAGAAACATGTGACTGTGAACGATTTAGAGGTGGAGGAGAATGAGATCCTGGTACGTTTCCATATTCACCTGTGGCTTGTGGGTTGAAATCAAGCATGAATCGAGGTGAGTGAAGTAAAGATGACTGTGACTGAGTTCTATGTATATTAGGCGGAGATAGATTGTCCAACTGGTGATTCCCAATATTGATTCCTGTATGGATGTTGTTGGATGGTGTTTTGTTCTTATTTTTACCTGCACCAAAGAATGACAGGATTTTAACACCAATCTTTTTAATGGAAGTAGGTGATGATGACAATTGATCTCTACGTAGATTTCCACTGTTTGATGTAATATTACTACTTGTCTCATGATTAGTATTGTTAATATCTTGGTCATCATAAAGACTGCTGTAGCTCGTATCGAAGCTGTTGGTTTCATTATCGTGTTGTGACTGATGTGGCTGTTGCTCGCTGACGCTGTCTTGCATATTTTGAGAACTGTTTAGACGTCGAGGCTGTGGTTTGCCAAGACTGGTGTTGGAATTGGGTTGTGAATGCTGCTGTGGATGTAGTTGTGATGGATGTTGTAATAACTGCTGTAAAGGTTGCAGCTGTGAAGATTGTTGAGTTGAAGTTGATTGTGAGTTTTGTTGAGAATAAGTAATGGAATTACTACTTGGTAGACGCCTCGGTAGCTGTCTTTGTTGCTCTAGTTGTTGTATGGTTTGTTGCAAAGTTTGATACTGTTGTTGTTGCTGAACTTGTTGTTGCTGATGATCAGTTATCTTCAAACTGTTTCTATAGGATGGGTTTTCTTTGTCGATTGATTGTTGTAGTTGTACATTATTGCCATCATTATTTCCATCTTGCTTTTGATCGAGTAGTAGATTGGCTATATTACTATTGCTGTTACTATTTCTAATGAGGTTAAGATTGCTTCCACTTGTTGTGACCAAGCTGCTATTTACAGAGGAGTTGTTTGACAGTGTTACATTGTTGAGTTGAGTGGTGACATTCAGCTCAGAATTGCCATTGAGATTGCCAGAGTTGGTGGAAGACACCACAACATTCTTATTGGGTGGAGTTTTCTCACCGTGCAAATGACGCTTCAAGAAATCCAGATGTAGCAACTCGTCGTCATTCTTTGGTGGTTTGATCTTCTTTTTCTTCTTAAATAATATTCCGCCTTTCTTTGACTCCATAGCATTATTGCGATAGCCTGTTTTCTTTTCCTCCTGAGCCAGCTCTGCACTTTTATCTTTATTCTGTACCATCAGTGTTTTTTTGTACAACCTTTTTACTCATTTCCTATTGAAACAAACGATTATTAAAATGACTGATAAAGATCTCAATATATGTCTATAAACGTACATTATACCATTTTGTATATCCATCAAAACTTAGTTCAACTTTGAAATCAACTAAATTCATATGATCCTATATTTGAAATTCAAAGATGTTAGAGCAACCTTTCTATATGATCGTGCCAAGAGATATAAACATACACCAAGTTCTTTTTCATCCAAATACTGAAATGGTGATACTGCACAGGTAAGTGAATGTGCAAAGTCTGTCTCACGTTGCTTTAATTTAAAATACAATTCTACTTCGGCGGCGTTTGACATTTTTCTCGGTCTTTCACTCTCTAGTAGTCGTTTAGTCGATGGAATGGAGACTGCCAAATTCTTCTTTACTTTGATGTGGTCAGGTGAAGAAACACCTCCCAACTTATCATAGTATGGTGTCTCATAGGTAGTCGTCGTCGTTGTAGTTGTAGTCGTTGTGGTGATTGTTGAGGCTGACAAAGCACCATGACCATTTCCATGACCATATCCATGGTGATGCTGATGATGTTGGTGATGTTGATTGTGATGCTGTACAATGCTCGAAGTTGAAGGTGACTTTATAATACCACCTCCATTGATGGCCATGTGATTCGGTTTGTTGCTCTGATGCTGCGTTTGCTGTGAGTCCGAGCGTACAAAACTCCTGCCATCCGGTGTATGTGTCTGTGGATATTTGAAATATGTAATCTCGTGCTGCTGTTGTTGCTGTATCGTACCATTTGCATTGCTGTGGTTACTACTATTGCTGCTGCCATTACTACTGATGCTGCTACTACTCAAACTACCGCTGCTGCCAATACTCGGACTAGCACTTCCACTAGCACTACCATTGCCGACACCATTATGATTGGGAGATGATGAAGGTGTTACAGACAGTATATTATGAGTTGGTGATAGGTATACATCATCTTTCTTTCCTCTCTTCTTTCTAGTTAATATACCCATTTTTCTAAACAAAACAAGTATATTTTACTCTTATTATCAAATAATTTCTATTTTGTTTGTCTATAAACACATCTTATCTTATTCGACAGCAACCAAACTACTAACTTTAGGAAAACTATGTACTAAACTATCAACTATAATCTACAAACTAATCTAATCAATCAAACTAATATTACAAATCTATAGATATTACTATTACTTTTACTAATAAATATATGATTTTGAATTACAATATAAAACAACAGAGTAAAATAATCTATAAATAACCTAAATAACTATATCTAAATATATAATATAATGAATGACAATACAACATACAACAACAAACTTATTCCAATGATTGGCTTGAATTGTTTGATACCTGTCTGTGTTGTACCAAGCAAGGTGTTGTTTGATGTTTGTTTTGGTTTTTTGTTTTTTTATACACTTTTTATTTTATTTTTAATAATAATATTAATAATAATAATAAATTGAATGTTAATTGGTTTTTTTGTTTTTAATCAAACAAATGGTTGATATTATTATTGCTGCTAACAAGTTGTTCTTGTTGTTCTTTTTGTTGTTCTTGTTCTTGTTGTTGTTGTTGTTGGTAATATAGTATTGTACTTTTGTTATGTTTTATTAGGTAAAGGTTGTTGTTAGTGGTAGTTGTGGTGTTGTGTTAGTGGGTTGGTTGGTGAAATAATATCATGTACATGTATTTGTGGTTGTAGATTCTGATGGTAACAACAATCTTCTTATTACTATCATCAGCAAAGTAGCAACAACAACAACAACAACACATTCCTAGTCTTACATTGTTTGATTGTTTGATGGATTTGTTCATGTGTAAAATTGGATTTGACAAGTTATTATTTAGTTTGCTTGATAGGAACTACTACTTTCATGGTTGGTTGCTTGGCTGGCTTGTTTTCTTATTAACAGATTTTTCAAATTACGTTGGTTGAGTTGTTGAGGTATTCAATCTCGATTGCTGTTGTCTCTCTTCCTAGGAGGGCATTACGGTGTGGATACCTGTTGAATTGCTGAATGATCTTAAGATGAGATAGTGCATACTGTGAAATTCCGGCATAGACTGGTGCAAACTCCTTGGTCTCCTCTCCAAGCTCTACTGACTTGTCGTACGACAACTGCACGACCTCTAGTTTCTCCGAATGCTCGAGAACCACATAGAGGAATATTCTTTCAGGGTACGAGTAAACTCTTGTCCTCGCCAGACTTGACCAAGTCTAGCACGATACCGCACGAGATAGAATCGTATTGGAACATCTGAGCGGTTCCTCTAAACATATTTCTCGAAAACTGATCAAAGAGCAAGACAAGTGCAAACTTTCCACGGTGGTCCGACATCCAACGCTCAAACATGGGCGACGCCGAAGCACCACAAACCTGCTCCAAAGTCGATTTGAATCTATTGCCAATCTCCAAGTCAGTGGCCTCACTTGAACCGAACCACAACTGGAAATTGAAAGCATAATTATCGACTCTCAACAGATTTTCATCGGTGGTACCAAACCAATATTGATATATTTCATTGATTTTCAATTTATCTTCTTCATTCAACAATGAAGAAAACGAATAACTTGAATCTGCCATACTATATTAATATAAATATTATTATTATTATTATTATTATTTATTTATTTTTACTACTTTATTTAGTCTGTTAATTTCAAAGTCGAATGTAAGTATCTTTTAAATTGTAAAAATAATGAAAAATAGGTCTTCAAAAAAAATAAAAAGGGTGACATTACAAATAACCATTTTTAGTATAATTAGAAAAATTTCCTTTCCAGTCTATCCGGATTTAATAATCCATTGTAAACAAAACTCTGGAAAATGTTATATTATTATTATTATTATTATGTTTGTTTTTAATTATTATTATTTTTATTTGTTTTAAAGATGTATTTGTTTTAAAAAATAACATCTTTGAAAATGAGTCGGACTGTCGATATCGGTATCGAGTATAAAGATATTCAAAATGAATCGAATGAATATGAGTAAAAAAAAAAACAATGAATGTAGTCGTTGGATTGGAAATTTAGTACATTTAGATGGTTGCATTTAACCATGGGAGGGTGTATTGGTCAAAGTATGGCTTGCAACTGGCAGTTGGGTGCTCGGAGTGCTTGCAGTGGGTGGTGAAGAAGTGCAATCTACCAGACTCGTCGAGTGCACGCAATCCAATGAAATCTTGGAGGTAAAACTCTGACTCTCTCAATGGAACAACGGTGCTTTGGGTGTTGTTGGCGTAGAAAGCGAACCAACCAGACTCCTTTGGTACGATGGTCTTGTCGTTCTCAGAGTAGGAGAGGACCATGGCGTTCAAGCTCTTGATGTTGGCGTTGTATTGTGGATTCTTTACTGGACGCTCGTTGTTAAGGTCGGCCAAGAACTTAGATTTCTCCAAGTAGAGGTCCAACTTGTATGGGTCACGCCAGTATTGGGCTGGTGAGAATGTCTCTTGTGCCCAGTGGTCGTATGGGATGGTACCGAGGATATGGTCGACCCACTTGATGTTGACGAATGGTGTTCCGAATTGTCCTCTTTGTGGACCGTTCCAGCTGATAAAAGTTGAAGACTGGTGGGTTGTTGTGACGTTGGATGTAACCACGAGTAAACAAGGGTACCTTGTGAGAAACCGACGGCATTGAAACCATTGGCCAACAATGGATCGGCTTGAATCTTTTGAGCATATTCCTCAACCATTGCGTCGACAGTCATGAAAATTGATGACATGAAAACCATTTCCAATCTCCATGTTGACAACATAGATACCTGGGCAAGCGGCTTCAATCCATTGCTTGACTGGGTCCATAGCTTTAGCACTTGATGAAACACCATGCCTGAAAAAGGTCAATCAATAAGTTAATATCAATATCTATCATTGTTGTTGTTTTGTTGTTGTTGTTATTTTTTCTTTTTTCAGTAACCAAGGAATGGATTATAATTAAATTGCTGATTGTTTTATAAAAAATCACTAAAAATAATCAAAACACTTCACTGGGTAGGATATGTGTTGTTTGATTGATCAATCGATTGATTCTACGATTGTTTATTTTATGTGGTTATATCTATTAAGAAGTGGAGTATAAATGGCAAAATAAATATTATGGTTATATTAAAGTTGTTTATTCTTCCGTTCCTCTACTCCTGAGTTCCTGGGTGGTGCTGTTGTTGTTGTTGTTGTTGTTGCTTAAATTAATGTTTATGTCATACATACATCAAAACAACTGGTCTGTAATTTGCAGAAACAACTGCGATCAGTAATGCTAAAATAGCAATATATTTTGAAATCATCATTTTTTGTTAGAATTATAAATATATAACTATTATTTTGTATACAGATAAAACTAACTAATAATATTTCTTTTATTTATTCAAAATGGAACAATAAACTGAAGCTACCAGTGATTGGTGCGTTTTCTAATTGACTCAACCAAGAAGAGAAACATCATTCACTTACGCAAGGCAAGTACACTGAAAAGTAAACATACAAAGCTTATTGTTGCAAAAAATAGAATTTTTTGTCGACAAAAATCACTTGGGAACTGAGTGGCACCAACACATTCATTATCTGATCAAAACTCAAAGAGTTTTGTTAAAACAACACTTGTAAAACCCCATAAATCATTTTCAAAAATTGTAAAACACCAAAAAGAAGTTTCAGAGTTGGTGAGATGTGATCACAAAAATATCTATGAAATTTGGCAAAGAAATTTATTTAACTTAAAAAAATAGATTTAAAATCAATTTCAAAAATAATCGGATCATCCAACCAAACCAAAAGAGTAGTGTGTTGAGTTAACGAAACAAAAAACCATCAACTTGCAACTTCATCACATTTCATTTTTATGATGAAATACTTTTGACATTTGGACACTCCATTTTAAAATGTCCAAGGAAAAGTATAATTTAATAAAATTAAATTGTTTATATAAAAAAACACAACAAACACAGCATAAAACTTGATTGATTGATTTGTTTCTTTGGACAAATAGGGCTAAGGACCAAAACCACCAATCCATCACCAAATTTAAATTGTAAACATTATATAAATTATAAATTTCACTTTTATTTAAAGATATAGATAAAGATTTGTTTAGTTATTTGTTTTTATGTTCAGCTTAATTTACTTTTTGTTTTATATTTTCACCTAATCTAATATTATAAAGTGAATGAGCGATAAAATTGGCAGTTGCAATTGCGATGGCACCAAGTGGCCATGATAGCAAATTTAAGAGTGGTCCAATAATGAGACGATAGATATTGGATGTGGCACGACCACCTGAAATTTCCATGATGGTCTTGTTCAAATCGAAACCAAGTGGTGGTGGATAGAGCATATAATTAATATTGACTCCACTGATGATGCTACAGATTTCAAATACTACATGGTGAGACAATCCACAGATTCCAGATGACATTAATGCATATCCAATATGGAAGCGCGTTGGGAACTTGTACATGTGAATAACTACTGGAGCGACCAACAGAGCATAGTGTTGTACAAAGAAATTTGTTACTTCTCCTGGTTGGGTTAGATCAGTCAAATCAGGGAATACCAATGCTGAAATTCTACAGAGCAAAGCAACATTTTATGAATATAGATTCGAGATACTGTCCATTGATTCAAATACCTACGTTACAAATACATAGTAGACAGATACATTGAATACTCTTGATCCTCTTCTTACATCGTTAGTCAGTAAGCAGTAGGCGTAAACAGCGCTTACGATGTGGCATGGTTGTAGCATGTAGAAGTAGTTTCTTGCACCGAATGGTTTATTTGGCTTATAGTAGATATTGAGTATTAAATTGACAATTAAAACCAGAGCAAGCAATTTGGGAATGAATCCATGTTTTGAAATTCCTCTAGTTTGTTCTGGTACCTTCTTTTTCAAGACAATTGCATATCCAACTAATGTTGTTTCGTTAGCTAATCATATATGCAACAGATTGACATGTATGATTCAAGATACTTACTGAAAACAAGTGTCAAATAGAACATGTTTACAAATATAAATTCAATTGCATGGTATTCCGACGACATGAACCAATGCTTATCATCGATTGGATCACTTATGGTTTCAAATATATTTGACAGACCAGCGATATGGTCATCAAACATATTCTCAATGAAATTAATCATGATTCGATATCTGTATCAATCAAACACTTTGTACAATAGATAGATAGATTTGGTTGATGAAAGATGATTATATCGATAGAAGTGGATATTATATATAATATTATTATTATATCGGCAATAGCTATGACTCCTGCACAGTATCTTAAGAAGACTAAGTAACAAACAAATAACTATCTTTTTAACTACTACAACAATTGTATTCTATATCTTATATATCTCTAAAATGTTTTACAAAACTAATAGTATGAATTTGCAGCTGTTGTTATTGTTATTGTTGTTGTAAGCAATATAGTAGTAGGTTATTAAAACAAAAAATAAAATAAAACTAATAAAAACAACCACAACACAACACAAATAAGAATAAATTATGTATAAATATCAATTAAAAAAATTAAAATTTATGTTTGGAAAAACGAACCCAAAAGGAGATCATCAACATGGGGGTTGCCCTTTGCATTCTCCCCATCCAACACACTCAATCAACTTCATTAGATTAAATTATTTAAATCAAATTAATAATATTGATATTAGTTTAAAAACTAGTTTTAAATAAAGGTATGCAAAAACACATATACAACACATGTTTATTTCTATCTATGTCAATCTAACATTAATCAACAATAATAAAGGATGTTATTAATTGTAAAATAAACTAGTTTATTTAACAACTTAATATTACTTAACACTCATTAAATGTTACCACGTTTGCATAGGGTCATTCATTTTTCAAAATTATTAGAATAAGATAGTCTGGTAGATATTTCACAATTTTTATTATTATTTTAATTTTTTCAAAGTCTGTGTGAGTGTTGGTTTGACTTTGTGGGGGAAGGCACTCGTAGTTGACAATGCAAAAATTGCAAGCCTCTTGACATCCAAAATCAAAAATATTATTAATTATTGATAACCTAATAGTAATAAAAATAGATTTAGATAGAGATAGATAAGATTAGAAATCTTATCTTAAAAAATATGGATTTTATTACTATCTTTGTATTCTTGTGTGTATAGTATGTGCGATTCTTCAGTATGTCATAAGAAGTTCAGGCGAGAACACCTCTGCTAGCACACTGACCTCGATGGCCACGCCATCCGCTCAGACCATGCAGTCTTTTAAATCATTTCCAATATAGATATTTGGCGATCTACTTGTTGGCCATGGGTAGGTATTCATGTTGTAGTAGTTGTTGTTGTTCTAGATTGATTTCACTCAACCCGTCGTCTAACTGTATTGTTCAATGTGAAGCTGCTGATTGGTTGCAAGGACCTTATGTATATGCATTGTATGAATCTTATGGATTCAAGAAGTCTGAGATTGCTTTTCTGTTTGTAAGTGGATTCCTCTCAAGTATGTGCTTTGGAATCATCGTTGGACCAATCGCTGATAAATAGTATGTACTCACCAGCTGGCGTGTTGCCTTGCCAAACTAACCACTAACTACTCCTTCACAATCATAGTGGTAGAAGATTAATGTCCATTATATTTGGAGTGTTATACTCTTTGAGTTGTCTCACAAAGTTGGTGAATGACTTTGGAATTCTCTTGGTCGGAAGAGTTCTTGGTGGTATTTCCACCTCCTTGTTATTCTCGGTGTTCGAGTCATGGATGGTTGCCGAACACAATGCAGTATGTTGAGATCAATGATCTAAAGTCATGCGCGAATAGCATTGAGATATTAATCAAATTTGTATTATGTTCCCCAACAAATTATAGAGAGAATATCCAGAATCATTATTATCATCAACATTTTATGTGGCAACTTTCCTAAATGGTATTGTTGCAATTCTAGCTGGTTTGTGGTCATCTTTCTCAGCCGATAGATGGGGATTTGTTTCACCTTTTATGTGGGCACTTGGATTGCTCATTATTTGTACAGTTTTGATTATTGTAAGCTGGAACGAGAACTATGGTAACTCGACCGCCTCGCTTGAGCACACCTTCCGTAGTTCGTTTCAGTATCTTTTGAATGACCGTTCGATTATCAAGCTAGGTTTCATTCAGTCTTTGTTCGAGGCATCGATGTATACTTTTGTATTCATGTGGACACCAACCCTGCAGGAGTCGGATGACCAAATTGGTGACTTGCCCTTTGGTTTGATTTTTGCCACGTTTATGGTTTGCATTATGATTGGATCGTCGATTTTCAACTTGGTAAGCAAGTCTCAGACCATGACAACTGAGCGTCTTGCTTGCTGGATCTTTGGATGTGCCATTGGATGCATGGCCGTTCCATTCCTCCTGACCAATCAGCCACTGCTAATCTACCTCTCCTTCCTTGTATTTGAAGTGTGCTGTGGACTCTATTTCCCAACCATTGGAACACTTCGTAGTAAATATATTCCAGAGTCTTCAAGAACCTCCATCATGAATTACTTTAGAGTTCCATTGAATTTCATGGTCGTTGTAGTACTATCAAACATTTCATCGATTTCAACCACCAACATCTTTTTAGTTTGTACATTATGGCTTAGCATTGCCCTAGGACTACAAAGTAGTTTTGTACCAAGATTACCATCAACCAATACGCTTCCAAAAACAACAACCGATATTACACACTAATAGTAAAAAGATCTATTATAATATATACCAATTTGTTTAAATATAATCATAATCCATCATTATAATCATCGTCAAAGAAATATAACATAATCAAAACAATAAAACTTCCACATTGGAATGGAAATGAATATGTATTGTTGAAATGGCAAAAATCGAGTTAATTTGTCTGAAAAACTAGTGATATGTGTTTTGGCTTTTATTTTGATCCTTTTGTGCAATTTAATTTGAAGCGATAACTAACTAAGCTCTTGATCAAGTTTAAGTTAAAGATAAATTATATAATAAATAGTTAAGAGATGTCAGAATTTGGTAAAGCTGGTGGAGGTGGAATACAGAGTTCACAATATGATAATATAGATAGAAGAGAAAGATTAAAACAAATCGCTTTAGAGTCAATCGATATATCTAAAGATCCTTATATCATATCGAATCATCTTGGTTCATACGATTGTAAACTATGCTTAACTGTACATAATAATATTGGAAACTACCTTGCACATACACAAGGAAAGAAACATCAAACCAATCTTGCAAGACGTGCTGCAAGAGATCAACATGAAAACCCAAATAAATCAACATCATATGTGTAAGTAACAAGCCTTGTTAGTTAGCTTCAACCAAGTCAATAAATTGTAGTTCTTACATATTAACATGATATTGATGCTGTTGCTACTGTTACTGTTATCATTCATTATAGTCCAAAAGTTAGAATACAACCAAAGAAAACAATTAAAATAGGTAGACCAGGTTATAAGATCATTAAACAGAAAGATGCAGAGACCGGTCAGTTAAGTTTACTTTTTCAAATAGATTACCCAGAGATCGAGCATGGATTGCAACCTAGACATCGTTTCATGTCATCGTTTGAGCAACGTGTAGAGCCACCAAACAAAGATTCCAATATCTCTTGTTCGCAGCTGAACCCTACGAAACAATAGCTTTTAAGATACCAAACAAGAAAATAGATAGAACAACCGGTCCAGATGGTAAATTCTTTACTCATTGGGATCGTGCTAGATCAACTTTTACAGTAAGTCTACAGGTTACATTGATATCATATCAACTTGTTTTATTTAATACTAATACATAATTTTTTCCTATTGATAGTTACAATTATATTTTGAAGAAAGTGTGAATGCAGATGATGTAGATAGTACTACACATTAGCAATAATAATAAAGGTTAAATTACTTAAAGGACCTTGTTTATTTGGAGCTCATTATGATTTTGGTTTTATTCTCTCTATTGAATCGATAATGAATGCCTGTTCAAATGAAAGATCATCTAAATAATCATCTCTTATCTTTGATCCAAAATGTCCATGATCTTCAATCTTTAGTAATAGGATGTTTTCTTGTCCTGCTTCTTGTTGTTGGTTTTTATGTAGCACTTTGTTTTTCTTATTGCTTCCTTAATTTTTGCTACCCATTTCAGTGGTTGCCAATACGGTACTCTTATATCTTGAAGGGACGATGTTACTAGTAGCGAGGGTAGTGAGTGTGGGTTGTTGATTTGAGTGGACAGTGTCTTGGAACTATTCTGTAGGGGTCATACGATGAAATATAGTCAAATACTTTAGGATCACTTGGATTGCCCCATTCACCAAACTCATGTGTTGTCAATGGGAGTGATTCGTCCAGCATCGCAGAGATCATGTCTACGAAGGGAACCTTGGCAACGATTGCACCAAAATATTGTGGATATTTCAATGCCATATTACCCATCAAGACACCACCAGCGCTAGATCCATGACCCACTATCAGTTTGTGGCTAGTAAATCCATTCTTTATCAAATATTCGACGCAGTCAACATAGTCATAGATTGAGTTTTTCTTTTTTCATCTTCTTTCCATTCTCATACCAGTTGCGACCAAGTTCACCACCTCCTCTTACATGAGCAGTAGCGACAATCCATCCACGCTTCAAAAAACTAAATCCTCCTGATCATATCCTGTGTCGATAACAGTTCCATAGGCACCGTATCCCTTGATAAATCGTTGATTGGATCCGTTTTAACCAAATCTTTGCGATACACAAGTGACATTGGAATCTTGACATTATTTCCATCAGGACAAGTTGATTCGACAAAGACTCTTTCGCAAATAAAGTCATCTTTATCCAATGACAACGGTCCATTTATAGTTGGAGAGGGATACTTGGTCATTGTGTTTTCATACAGATCGATATCAAAAGATGTCGTTGGTACCAGAGGTGATGAAGCTAAAACTCTGATTTGTTTCTTATTTTTACCCTATTGTTGGACAGGTTTAGATTCCGAGGTATTCAATACAACAAAGATTTTTATATATTGATACATACTTGGTTGATTCCTAAATGAATTGTAGATACATCTGGAAATTGTATTGATTTTGGAGAAGTTTGTATCGAATTGGTTGGTATTGGGGTTCTTTGATATATACTCTGATTCTTGGTGCGAATTGTAGAGTTCGCATAGCACCAGTTTATCTTGGAATACATCAACATCTCTAATACTTTAAATTATCAATTGTTGGTAATAGTTCCTTGATATCATTGATAGATCCATTCTCAATAGTATCGGGAGCAATATAAACAGATAGTCTTTCTTATCAAAATTGGCGAATATTATAAAGTTATCCTAAACATATATAAGCTGATTAGCCTCTGGTTGTCACTCTATAGACAAATGGCCAAGTCTCTGTGATTGAGCGAGTGATGTACATACATTATTGTGCTCCACATAATATTCCAAGTTGTCGGTTCTTTTTAAACAGACCTTTGGCTTACTATCTTTCTCATAGAGATTGATGTAGTAAACACAGGTCGATGATTTACTATTTGAACAGAAGAAAAGGTATTTGCCATCCTTGGATTTAACAACATCCAAAAAGAATTGGTCATCGAGTTCTTCAAATATGAGCTCATCTGGTTTATCGCTTCCTATTGTTCTTTTAATATAGCTAGCAGGTTGAGGAGATGATTTCAATGAGTGAAGGTTATGGTTGATGGTCTTTTGCCATTGCTTACTCTGTAGGGTCTATTTAATTCATTGGGGATTGTAATAGTAAATATCATTGTTTAATGCCCATTCTGCACTAATAACGTTCTCAATGTGATCTAGTATTCTGGAAGAGTATTTTAGAGTTTCGGGTGATTGCTCCACTCTTCTGATGAAGCAGTGATATTTCTCTTGTCCAACATCGGCAACATATAAATAGGTAGCATTGTCCTCTGCAAATTTGAAGGATATAATATCACTGGTGGTCAAGTTGTATCCATTTTCTTTTCCATTCTTAAATAGTACCTGATTGCATTCTTTGGTTAGAATCAGATTTAACTTCTTAATGATCTTGTCGATTATTTACTTGTTTAACAGCCTTTCGTTGTTGCACAGCTTGCGGTAGTATACGCCTCTTTCATCGGACAAGTACTGATATCCGTCGATCTCTTCTTCAAATGAGCTGTGGTTCTCTGGCGCGACTACGGTGGTGGAGTGGTTCTCCTCACGAAGCATCTCTTGCAACTCTGCAATGCTGCGATAGTACAGCTTGTTGGCAGAGTCCTTGCTCGTTAATCGATGGTTGCGATACTCCTCTGTGTAGTCATTCTCAGTGCCTATTGAGCCTGGACATCAGGTGCATCGAGATTGCGCATATATTCATAGTTGTCGATCCACTCATTGCCATTTTGATCTCTATATATAAACTTCTCCTTGTGGTGAGCAGGTGGTGTACAACATTGGCTGAACGAAGATGAAGATTTCGAAAAAAACGATATCGATCTCTTTTGAATCTTATCGAATGTCCATCGATGATAACCACTTCTGCCACCACCTACGCTGCGATCAATATCATAACAGTTGATAAATAAAGTCTACTACTACTACTATTGTTACTACTACTTGCAGCAGAAGTTGAAGCTTCCACATGATAACCACTATCTTTATTATTATGATAACTACCAAATGTTCTAAATCTGTAATGTTTCAAATGACATGTTTCATCTAATATAGATGATGGTTGAAAAGATGTCTGTTGCTGCTGATGCTTCAGTTGTTCTAAACTATTCTTAGTTTCGATAGTACCGCTGCTATTTACATATCTTGAGGTTAAAAAAGTAGTAATACAGCCATTAAATTTGGTATTGCTCTCATTATAATCAGTAATTCTGTTGTTGTTATTTATGACCAAGCTATCACATGATTTGATGGGATTATAATGATGATGATGTTTTGTGGAGAATGATAGCAACCTCTTCATATTGATATATTTAGGTATGTCTGTATTGTCTGTATGTCTGTATGTATCTATATATGATAAGGGGAGAGGAGTGGGATCGGAATGTCAGGGTTGTTCGATCACAATCACAACTACTGGAGATATCAGTGATAATGTATATGGATGGTGTGATATGTAAAGTGGAAAGTGAGCACAACTCAACAATGCAATACAATGCGATGCAATGGTGAACAGTTAAACTTTCAATTTGAGATCCAAGATACAAAAAAGTTGCAAATTAGACAAGCAAAGCTTCCTGTCAAATATCAACCAATAGTCAACTTCAATTTAAACACACACACACACACACACACCAACATATTCTCATTCCACAGTCAACATATTGATTCATCAATCAAACCCAACACATGAATATATACAATTTTATTTAATTATACCCCCTTTCCACACATACATATACATACCCACACTTCTATATAATAAATATTTTTGTTGATCAAAGATTTTGATCAAAGTAACACACACACACACAACTTGAACAATATGTATTTCTATATTTATATAATAAATATATATATATTATTATGGATTGGTGTTAAAAATGTGGTGTGAAATTAAAACAAAGATAGAAAGATAGATAGTAGTCATGGTTAAGGATAAAAATTATTGTTATTGCTATCAATCAATAACATCATCATTATAAATATTTATGGATTTTTAACACCACCTTCCATAAATCTTATCATCATCAACATAATCAACAACAGCCATCAACAACAACACAAACAACAATTATAACCATTATCTTATTGTTATATTTATATGTATAATAGAATTGAATTGTAAATAATAACATACTGTTCTATTTTTCTATTCTATTGTTATTGTATTAAATTAATTTTAATTAATAAAATAAGAATATTCTTATTAATTAAAGATAAGAAGAAGGGCTATTGCTGTTGTTGATCAAAATTAGTTGTAATAAATTCCAACAATTAAAATAAAATTGGTAGTAATTGTAGTAATACTATCCCTATCCTTCATTCAACCATTAAAAGTAAACCATAGGTTCACAATAATATTTTACAAATTCTAATTATTAGTATTAACATATTTTTAGTTGTTATAATAATAATAATAACATATTAGTCTTTTTATTATAAATTCAAATTCAATATTATATCTAACTATCTATCTTACTTTCCAAAGTGAATCAATCAATCAATTATCTATCGGAAAAGACATCAGATATATAATTCCACCTACTTAATCAATTTCTATATCGTTGTACTTCTACAATTTAGTAAAATCATTAATATAAATATAAAATTAATTTACTATTAATTATATAATAGATTACAATACATTGGTAGAATAGCAATAGAATTAAAGTTAAATTAGTATCAGTAACAAAATAGCAAATAGTAGTACGATAATCATTGATTCATTTTTATAATAGAAATCATTTTGGTATTATTAGTATTATTATTATAAAAAGTATGTAAAAGTCGAAAAATGTATTTGTTAGCTGCAATCATCAATCTTAATAAAACAATTATTAAATTGGTACACTCTATCTAAATTTATCATGTTTTTAACGAGTATTATTTTCTCACACTTGTCTTTTATACCTCCAAAGTCCATCTTAATTATTAACTATTCAAATAGTTTTGTAATATAAGTAAAAATGATAGTTTAAATCAATCCAAAATTAAATTTAATCATATTTCTACCTTCATCCACCTTCTATTTAGATTAAATGATAATTTTAAACACAATAGTTTTCTTTACTAAATTACATCATATTTCTTATCTCCATCCACGTATTAGCTTTAAAAACATCATTATAAAATACTTACTATAAACCACTATAATAAATTAACAATAACAAATCCACGATAAACATCAAAATAAAGATCCATAATTAATATTGATATTGGCTCATCTTTATTAATTATTTAGATTTTCTTAATAATAATAATATTGTCAAGTTAACTTGTATTTTCATTCAATGTTATTGATTGTATGATTGATTGCATTAATAATTTATAATAAAATTTTATAATATTAGGATAATAACTATAGTTAAAATAATAATATTCAATTAGTTACTAATTATTAAATAGATCTAGTTATTGTTGATTATGATGCACCATATTAAAATAGTAGTGGTCGGAGATGGAGCCATTGGAAAGACTTCATTGCTAATTTCATATGCCTCAGGTGGTTTCCCAAGAGATTATCAACCAACTGTATTTGATAATTTCAGTTCTCATCATGTATATCAAGGTAGAAAATTTAATTTAGGCCTATGGGATACAGGTATTACAAATTATTTAAATATAATGTTTAATCCATCTATTAATATTAAAATTTAATACAGCTGGTCAAGAAGATTTCGATAGACTTAGACCTTTAGGATATAATAATACAGATGTTTTCTTGATTTGCTATTCAGTAGTAAATCCTCCATCCTACGCAAATGTGTATGATAAATGGCTTGGAGAAATCACACATTATACATGTCACAATATTCCAATAGTATTGGTGGGGACACAGACCGATCTTAGGAACGACCCCGATGTCTTGGCAGCACTACAGCAGAAGCAACAAACACCACTGACTTATGACGAAGGTTTAATGATGAAAAAGAAAATAGGCGCACGTTCCTTTACGGAATGTAGTGTTCAATCAAACAAAGGTGTTCGACAGGTATTTGAAGAAGCGATCCGTGTATATATAGAATCAGAAATTAGAAAAAATAAAAAGGAAAGAGAAAAAAGAAGAATGTATTTTACTTTAGAGATTCGAAGCAATCCAAATCAATAAAGTAATAATAATAATATATATAGATAATAAATAATAGTATAGGAACTAAATAAATAAAATACAAAAAAACATTCAAATACAAATCTAAATTACGGTCATTTAGGATAGATTATTTATTTACAATAAATGTTGACTTTCATCAGACAAACGGTTGATCTCGTTTTGTAAATTGATAACAGCATTCTTTGCGTAGATTTCCTTGAATTCCTGGGTCTTGTAAAGACTGTCGCCTAATTCCTTGAATTTCTCTAAAATTAAAGATCTACCAACTCGATACTGTTGCTCAGGAACATGAATATACTCTCTTCTGATATTTTTGGAATATTCTAAATATACTATATAATGATGAAAGTCAGTTATACATAGATTCCAGGGAATAAATAAAGTTGGTTGAGTTCAGCAAACTCCCTAATCTATCCATACATACCATTAGGTTCACGACCTAAAATAGAAATATCCATATCTAAAAAGTAATCTTGATCCGTGTTTGTTGGCGGAATCTTGGTGTGGTGTTTGGTGGCGTCTATGTACTGTGAGACAGTCTGAATGGTGGAGTTGTCGAGATTCGCTTCCTTTGCAAATTGCACAAATGTCTCGTTGCTTTTATCCTCATTATCATGCTTCGTAGGATCATATACTATATCGTGGAACCATATCGCCAGCTGACATATATGTGGAGTTTTCAGGTAGGATGTATACTTATCCTGCAGCGATAGTAACTCGTCTATATGATTGAAGTTATGGTAGCATCTAATCGGAGTTGGTGTATAGTAGTTCTCAAACGTAGTGAACCATCGGTTGGCAACAGCATCGTTGATCTTCAGATGATCAATGGCAAGTGTCAGCCATTTAGTTTTCAAGTAATTCAATCTCGACATTTGCAATCAAACTTTATCTTTAATTAGAATAGTTTTAATGGACCTAAATTAACTCGACTCAACTTATTAAATAACTGCACACATCATCATACTTGATTATTTCTTAAATTTTATAGATATTTTTTGTTTTTGGGTGAGTTGTAAAATTCCCAAAATTTATGATCAATAATGCAAGACGCTACTCACCACTCATCACTCACCACTCAATTCCACCAACACAACACATCACCACAACAATAGTTAGATAAAATAGAGTTGAGTAACAGCAGATCATCAATTAACAACCAACAACCACTAAACAAATGAAAAGTTACCAAAATAAAATAAACTTAGGAAAATAAATAAATAAATACATTCAGCACTATATTATATGAATGTATCCACAACCCCTTCCCTTCTCAATTTTCCGCTGCATCGACTACATTACCGCACTGTAATTTAAATTTGGATCAAATAATGTAATGATATACACAGTGATTGTCATTTTTGCGTGTGTTGTGTTGGTGGTGTTGTAAATATGATTCTATTTATTGTAATGAATGATTCAAGCAAATATCCAGAGAACATTTAGATTGATTATGTTTTTTACTTTTAAACAAAGATTGAAATTTGTAATCTAATGTCTCTAGACATGAATTGGTTAACTTTGTTAAGTGGCCACTAATCAAATTTAATTCAAAATTAAATAAATTTTAATTCCATCTGTAACAGACTTTAATATGTATTTCACCACAGTTGGCTGCCCCCGAGAAAACCCTCAACAGGCAATTATTTTCGAGCTGGGAAATTTAATAACCATCAAAGTAATCCTCAACAGACCTCTGAATCGGGCGTAGTGACGTTTGAATTCTATGTATAATTCCACTGGGATTTTGATCATCATTACCATTCTCATTAACATTGTCCTGTTGTGGATCTGGTTGTTGATTTGTTGTTACTTGGGTAGTTGTAGATGATGTATTGTCATTGCTGGCAGCTTGTTCGGTATCGTTTTTAGATTCATTTTTTTTTACTTGTATCAGCATTGTCGATATTATTATTATTTGGCTGAAAGTCTTTAGTGTTGGTGACTTCACAATTGCTATTATTATTATTATTATAATTATTATTATTATTATTATTATTATCAATTAAGTTGGGTGTATTACCAATAACTGAGCTTGTAAGTATATTAAAATTGTTTGAAATTTTCTTCTTTAAATTGTTGGTTGTGTCTGGTAACGAATGAAAAATCTGACTTGTTGATCCAATGATCGATGTTGATAAGCTGTTAAAAGATGATTTTAGATGCTCCAGAGTATCAAAGTTGGTTGCAACATTTGGTTGTTCTAGTGGACTTAGTGAAGGTGATGAAGTAATCGACGTGCTTGGTGTGTTTGGTGAGGAAAGAAGTGCTGAGTTTTGTGAAGTGAAAACTTGGGATAATTTTAATTTACACTCATAGTCAACCGATAGCTTGAATGGAAGGTTTGCTAGTGGGATGAGACTTTGACAGAGATGCTTCCAAAAGTCTGGCAAATGAATGAAAGCTGTGGTCTCATAGTAGCTCGAAACGGTGGGATTGTGTCGAAGGATATGTATCCATTGATCCAACATTTGGCAATTCAAACCAAGACATATAAATGTTCGGAATTTCTTATTTGGATCTTTCCATTGTGCTGCATATTCTGCATGCTGATTCTGCTGGGAAGTTGAGGAAGGTATGACTTCAAGCTGATTAATGGACATCACCGACTGAGCAAGTGCTTTGGTGGCAATGGAGGACTGATTCGACATCTTTTTGCTTGATTCAATAAAGTCCCAGATATGATTAGTACGCATCAGGAATGGTAGTTTGCTATTAACAATGAAGCCATGTGAAAGTATATTGGCAATAGAATTGGCAAGACGACCACGGACAAGGTTTGCAATTTTTTTGTGGACTGTATCATCACCCATTGAGACCTTTTCGCTTTGGGTAGTATTATGGCCAAAGTAGTTGTCGATATCGAAAACCGCTTTCTTTACTGCACCTAGATATTGATTGATTGTTGCTACATCTAAAGCTTGCTGTTGCTGTGGCTTTGGAGCTGGAGTGCTTTGATGTGCACCACTTCCAAAGGATGAATCGATTACACTTGAGAATAAATTACTTGTATTTATAGAGTTGGAACTATTATTGCTATTATTTCGTCTATGATTATTGTAGTGATTGAATTGATTTACATTATTTAAATTATTGATTGCTTTTGGTGAATTAATTAATGATTGATAGTCTTTGTTGAATGGAGATATATTTTTAAGGGTAAGTGGAATTGGTGCTTTCAGTAGTTCCCACTTTTCGTTTCTGTAGGCAATGGTTATTTCTCCAGCTAAATCATAATGGTATGCAGGTGAATTTTCGATTGCTTTTTCTCTGTCTTTAAGAAGCTCTGCGAAGAGATGGTTACCAGTGTTGATGGCATTGGAAATGTCATTTTGAATCTTTGTTAGCATTTCATCTCTAGATGGTGTGGCGGGACCAATTACGTTGCTACCATCGTCGCTTAGTCGCCACTGCTTGGAGAGTGGTTTCCACTCTAGTTTGAACTGACCTGTCCACACACCAGCAAAAGATGAATCACCACTCTTTGCTCGGTCAATGATAGTCTGTAGATGCTTAGGCTCTCGAATAATATAGAAACCATTGCCGTCCATGTTGAGTCCCTGAATTCCATTTTTAGAATTTTGATGATATTGATTATTGAGCTGGAATCTACTAAAAGTTGGAACACCAAATGAGGTGTTACTGTTATCGCTGATGTTGCTATTTCCATTTTGAACATATATCGAAGAGGTAATGATTGGCGATGCCTGAGAGTTTGATAACATTGGTGATCTTTTAAAATTGATCTTCTTTCTTGTGTATCCAGGTGGGTCACCTGTACTAATTGTGGATTCATGATTGTCATTATCATTGATCTCAGGAGTTTCTTCCTCGCCAATCGATCTAACAGAGTTTGTCATCCTGTGGCTTGTCGATGGTGACGATATCAACGACGAACTATTACTATTCGATGTGATTTCGTCGACTACCTTATCTGCCAAGTCACTCACTTTAACCTCTTTTATCAGTAAAGTAGATGAACTCATTGGATTGCTACTTATATTGCTATTGACATTACTATTATACAAATCATCGTCTGCCAGAGCACTATCAATCTCCTTCATTAATTGGTCACTGGTCCTCGACATTTGGGAGGCACAATCTCTCAGGACTTCAAGCCAATGGTCTCTTGCTTTGGCACTCTTTGAAACCAAGAAGATAGAGGTTCCGTCCTCCAACTCGCACAGCACAGTATGTCTCTTTGGTGAAGTTTGGAAGTGGTCACTGACCTGAAATTTCTTTACATCTTTCAATAGAATAAATTCTTCCGGTGAGTCTATATTAATATTACAATTTACTAAATTGCGTTGATATCAAGTGGATTAGTTGATTGATTCCATTGGCAATTATCATTGATAGCGATGGTGGAAAAGGAGACTATCTCTATCTCTCTCTCTTTTGATCAAATTACACTCACACTCTGATTGAATAGATAACTCCTGTGAGTAGAGCTATCTATACTTATAGCTATACCTACAGTTATAAAATGACAAAATAGATTGTTCTTTATCGAGTTTATACATATATTTCTTTAGCGGCGTATCTACATCACATGATATCTTAATATAACCACTTTCAACATTCGAAGGAGCAGTACCAGTATCATCATCATTCACATTATCATTTGCTGCAGCTATTTTATTATCATGATCATCTTTGCTATTACCATTGTTGTTGCTTTTTGTGGTGCTACTATTTGACATGCTAGATGTTGGTGGTGAAATCATTGCTATAATGGTCACTACTACTACTACTTTACAATACAATACAACACTTTACAATACACTTTACAATACTATGATATGCTATTTTAAATTAAAAACACTGACGTCAATTGATAGATTTTTAGGTAATAATAATAATATCGATATTAAATGAACTTTAATTTTTGATTTTGAAATTAATTTGAAATTTAATCTAAATTTTTGTTAATTTGAACCACTCAAAAAAAACAAATACAGAATAGTATCAAATATATATATTCATGTTGGATACCATTAATATTTAAATGTAATCGTAGGTCTTTCATTCAAACAAAACCGAAAATATTATTGTTATACAATGTTGATCATTACATCAAGAATTCTTGGTATGTTTCTCCGGGGTGAGGCTCATGTCCTATTTTAGTTTTTTAACGATTTATACTATTGTATTCATATGATAACCACTTGACTCTTATTAAAAAAAGAAACTTATCAAACTATTTGATTTTTTATAAGACTCAATTACAATTATTCTGTAGTTTATTTACAATCATTAATCAAATGCATCATATATGAATATCTTAAATACCTGGCTTTAGAGTGATTGTGACATGATTCAAGTTGATTTTAAAAATGAAAACATTAATAATATTACTCTAAAAAGGAAAGATCTTTATTGATAGCTATGTAAGATACACCAATAAAAAAATATTATTTTAATTCTTTCATGTTTGGGGTCTAAATTAGACTAACCCTAATTCGGACATGAAAATATATTACTTCTCCATGTTCATACATTCATTCACAAAACTAACCACACATACGATGTTAACATAGACAAATGAAAGAAATTCATCATGTGGTGATACATACTTACTTAATCTATTTAAAATAGAAATCAATCAAATTAATACCAATTATTATAATCCATATTTTATTAGTATTTTAATTATTATTAATAATAATATTATTATTATAATCATTTTTACATATCCTTGATATTTTAAGAATATTATAAATAGACTTTGTTATGTTATTATTTTAATCATTCTCTTCTACTTATATATATCTTATTATCATATATATATTTATATTTTATCATTATAAAAAATGAAAATTCAATTCTCTTTAATATTATTAATATTGATATTTGTTAATTCATTGGTTAATGCTGCATCATTCAGAAATGATAAATATTACCGTGTAGGAAAATGCATGTCCAATGAGAATTGCCAGTATAAGCTCAGTTTGGTTGGTGGAGAGCATTTATCGGATGATGGTGAATCTGGATCTGGTATAATTAATGTTCAATCTATCAAATTCGATGAATCTTTCCAACAATCTTTTAAAACAGCACGTCAATTGGATGATCTTCTTGAACAACCAGAGTCGCTCATTGTTAGAGGAATCTTCACCAAACAACTCAGAAACTATATATTGACCATCACTGACATTTATAAGGAACTACCATTACCATCTTCTTCTGACAAATCAATTGAAGCTTCAGGCAAACTCTACTTTATTAAATCCAATATTCTCCTATGTAAATTTGGAAACTGTGGTTCAATCGATGCAGTTAACATCAATGATAAAGAAGATGTTGTCCCAATCAAAGAATTATCAGATCCTTATCTGAAGATCAAAGGTTTCGATGGTATTTGGTATAGAGATGCATTGACTGATCGTCGTATTATTGTCCAAATCGAACCAAATACCAACATCAACATTGTCCGATCATATGCTCAAATCGTTTCGAGCCATTCATGTAAGATCTCATCCAACCTGGGATGTCTTGGCAATGAGAATCAGACTCCAGTCTTTTCTCGTGACAAGTATCTCTGTACTCATAGCGATGGATGTGTAGACACACCCACTAACTGTGATAAATCATCATCAATCCAACAATGTGAAGAAGGATATAAAAAAGTCTCTATTGCAATGAAACCATCAGGTTGTATCGTGGACTATTGTGATGCTGCCTTTTTACATTAAATTACAAATTTAAATAAATGCTAAGTCCTTCAATTATTAATATTATTATATTCTATTTATTTTCCGTTTAGGATCAGTTGGAGGTGAAGTTGCTGTTGAGTGCTTCACTTTACTAGGTAATACATCTCCGACAGGGATGATGGGTTGATTATTAAATACAGGCATTCCAAGTAGCTTGGAGATTCTTGGCGATTTGAATGCATAGATTTGAGCCAGTGTGAAAATGGATGATGGGATCCAGTAGAAATATACAATCGAAGGGATGGTGTGACTGAATGGAATAATAAGTAGTGCCATAATTCTGGCCATCCAACTGATAGCTTTTAAAAATAAGCTGGGTGCATTACCAAGTGTTAACTGAAATTGAATAGAAACTAAAAGTTAGTCGATTCTTGTTGTTGTTGTTGTTTTTTTTCAAAGGCGGAAATAATAAATTACCTCGTTGACCAAGATGTATGAAGCACTGGAAAGGACGGCAGGATATAGTATGGGTCCATGGCACTGAGGTCAGTGAACCATAGCATTCCAGCTGTTTTCATTGATGGGAATGTAGCGGCCATCTCACGCATTGCAATAATGGCAGAGATAAAGAATGGTAGATTGGCAAGTGGAAGCACATAGCTGAGTGCTGGGTGACACTTCTTGTCCTTGAGAAGCTTGGTTATTGCGACGGAATTCTCGTAGTTAGAAGCGCCCTTTGCACGATTTTCTTGAGACTTTTCTTTAAAGCGATCGAGCTGTGGCTTGATTTCCATCAGTCTAGTAACATTGATACGCTGCTTGACAGCAAAGGGGAGCAGCGCACTACGAATAAGCAGTGTGAATGCAGGGACAATGACCATCCACGACCAGCCCGTAGCAGTGTGCAAATGGTGGAGTACCACTTCAATGAAAGTTGGCAGTCCTGTGATTTCCAACATAGAAGGATCTTGTGCAATTGCCTCTGCTTGTGAAGCAGCCAATTCAGATAGTTTGATCTCGCCATTTGGTCCAACTGTATCTTGAGAGGCAAGCGACGACGATGATGATGACAATTGATGACTATTTAAAATGGGTATTTCACCATTATAAGGTGAATTCAAATCTATATTACTATTGAGTGCTGTTATCTTTGGATGTTCATTGAATGATGCAGTTGATGTATGATCATTTGTCAGCTGTACTTCACTACTACTATTATTATTATTATTATTATTATTATTATTATTATTATTACTTGATTGAGTAGAATAGCTTCTATTGAATCTTCCGAAATTAGATGTTTGAGCTTGATTCTTGAGGATTAGGCATGAAGCATCTGCAATGAGTCTTGCATTAACTGTAGTATTACTGAGTTGTTGAACATGATTCCACGCGATTCGCTTGTTGGCAACCATTAAATGGTGTGGGAATACCACACACTTTGAAAATATCGATTTAGACAACATTTGTGTCTATGAATGAATACAATACAATACAATGAACTAAAGATGTTATTATTATTTTATGGTTGATCAACAAATTTATAAAAGACGAGTCATATGAAAAACAAACAAAATTTGTGCTATTGATCTTTGTTATTTGATCTGTGTGTTTAAATTTTAAACAAGTCATTGCTAATTAGTATTAATAGTAATAGTCAACTTTAAAGTTAATCTTGAGATTGTTGATTTTTTAATTATTAGAATACATAATATTGATATAAAGATAGATATAGATATAAAGATATAGAAATGTCAAAAGGGTATATTGATAGATAGATAGATAGATAAGTTAACTAACTATATTATATTAACTGTATTTATTTGTACTATTGTTATGTAGAGATACTTATATCAAGAAGAGAGAAGATGGAGATGATGAAAAGAGTGTAGCTGATGATGATTTCGATGATGATGATGAAATCGCAAAAATAAGAGAAAGAAGAATTCAGGAGATGAAGGACAGACAGAAAGCTTTGAATCTTATGAAGAATAGTAATGCTGAATACACAGAAGTACAGGAGAATGACTTTTTAAAGTGTGTAACTTCCACCGCCAACGTAGTTTGCCACTTCTACCATAATGAATTCCAAAGATGTAAAATAGTCGATAAACATTGTGAAGTAAGATACAATACAATACAATACCATACCATACAATACAACAATAACTATAACTAACTCATGAATAATCTATCAATCAATCAATCAATCTAGATTTTAGCAAAAGTACATATTGCAACAAAGTTTATAAAGATAAATGCAGAGAAAGCACCATTTTTCGTTGGTAAATTGAATATTAGAGTGTTGCCGACATTGGTCTTCTTCCACAATGGTATAGCAGTCGATAGAATTGTCGGTTTCGACGATTTAGGTGGAAAAGACGATTTCAAAACAGATGTACTTGCAAAACGTATCGCTCAATCCGGTGTATTAGAACTAAAGACCTCATCAAACCTAACTATCATATCAAAACATGAAAGATTACCAAGAGATGAACAAGATGATTAATAAACATTAATAATCGAAAAGAGAATCAGAGAACACCCATTCAATATTTAAATTGTAATGAAATGAAATGCATGCTGCAATATCTAGTACTGTATGAATCAATCAATCCTACTCTTACTATAACATCTTCCTTCTTTCCTTCCTTACTTCCTTCTTTCATTATTCCTTTGATGTTGTACTATGTCATTCATAACATCAACAACAACAATAACAAGACATCAATCTATCAGTTGTTCCTTCAAATAATAAAATTTTGACTGGTGAAATACCAGGGCTATTTATTCAACAATGTCGCCCAACACCTAAAATATCTATTGTGTTGTTGAACAAACATGTTGGGAGGCGGAATTAAAATAAACAACTGATCAATTGATCAATTCATGTTTTTGATATTTTTCATAGAATAAACTAATAATGTAGTTATCACATAAATAATTGAATAATAGTATAATACTATTTGTTTATTTGTTATTGATTTTAAAAAATGAGTCATAATGATTAAAAAAACTTATATTATTTTTTACAATAATGAAATAAAAGGTGATTTTTGATCAAATTCGAAATTAGAAAGCATTTAAAATCGAAGGGACTTTTCTAAAACAAACTTAAAAAACGGTAACAATTATTGTTGCTCTTTGGTTGGTAGCCCAATCTCAATTTTAGATCAAAACACTTGTTTCAACATAAAAATTAATAAAAATTATTGAGATGAACTGTTTGCTTATTGGGTTTGGTTTTGTTTTGTTGTTGTTTTTTTTTGAAATTTACCAACTGTTAGATATCAATGATAATAATAATATATATATAACAATATATTATTATTATTAATTAAATATTTAATGTGTAGAATAATAATATTAATATCATAACATAACATTTAACATCACATAATAGTATAACTTTAACATAGAATAACAACAATATTAATTTATAGATAACCAATTATATATTAGTTCCCGATCATCAATAATAATATTAATAATAGTAATAGTAATAACAATCATAATATATAGTATAATATAATATAATATAGTATAGTTATTATATATCTTTATCTTAAGATAAATAATATAACAACTTAACTTTTTATTTTTATTATTATTATTATAATAATAGTATTATTTGTTTTGTATTTAATTCATTGGGTTGAGTTTTTTGAAAGTACACTAGAATTTAATTAAAGTCGTTACTTTTCACACACACACTCTCACTCATTCGCACACTCACATTCAACTAGCAACAACAATAACAATAACAACAACAAACAACACTTACACACATACAAATAAAATTTAAAATTAAAAATTAAAAAACAAAAAACAAAAAGAGAGAAAGAGGTTAGAATTTGAATATCACAGTAGTTTTTTAATTTATTATTAATTTATTAAACAAACAAAAAGATCAGATCCTATCATCAAGTACAACAACATAGAGATAACTGTCAATCAATCAATCAATCAATCAGTCAGCCATTGACAAGGAGCATCAACAATGACAACGACGGAGGTTCACAAACCAGGTGTTACTGTCGTATCACTGTTTTTGGTGTTTCTCATTTTATTGAGTTCTTTTGACAACAGTATGTACTTTTACACTCGGACGACAGACAGATTAGACTGACCGCATCATCTATCAATCATCTTGGTTGATTGATTTGTTTACTTCTTTAGTTTTGTTGATTAGAAGCGAGTTGGTGGTCAGCGCTATCAATTCACAGCAACAGCAGCAGACTCAGCAGATACAACAGATACAGCAACACAGAAAGTATTACTATCATTTTAGGTACAATGAAACATCGCGATCGCCTTCGCCTCAGATGACAGGCCTTCCCTCATCAAAGAATAGCAGAGCGAATATAGATGCTTTCGAAGAAGATGATAGGAGTGCGACTTCTGCAACTATTTTAGAAAGTGCTAATAGCAATAGTGTGAATAGTCATAATAATAATCATAATAATAATAATAATATAAAGCCATTAGTTAAACCATTGATTTTAGTACAGCAGCAGCAACAGCACTTACAAAAAGAAAAGCATCAGCAGTCACTGCAAAATCAACAGGGATATATACAATCTTTGAATAGTCATGTACATAAAGAAAAAGAAGAGAAGGATATCACTATTGTGAGCAGCAGCGCAAGCAGGACAACTGCAGGTGGAATCATTTCAACGAGAATCGCTCACCAGGCAAGTGCTGGTAGTCTACAACGGCATCAGCAAAGAAAGTCAGGCTCAAGTCTACAGGACTCCAGCAAGCATGACGAGGCTGATGGCATTGTCGAGGGCTATACATATGACCCCTACGGGCAATTCACCTATGAGGCAGCATTTGACGACAGCAGCAGTGAAAATAGCGACGAATACGATTTGGAGGAGACAGAAAATCTCATTCGACAAATTGAAATATCATCATCATTGGTGGAGTTTAGTCAAGGTCATCTATGCCTCACTCAGAATAAGACCATGGAGATTACAAACAATGATCCTGATCGATCGATTCAGATTCTTGCAATTCGAACGGATAGTCCACATTTTGATTGTGATTTCCTATCTAGTTATGTATGTATTAATCGCTCAGAATTCATTGATGAACATTGTCACTTACTGAGCTGCTTATGATAGATGTTGAAACCAAGAGAAACCATCAAAGTAAATATATTATATACCCCAAGGATGTTGGAGATCATGAAGCGTTATTTCATTTACAAGTTAAAGGTGGTGGTCTTATATTTGCAGCGACAGGCTTGGCCACTGTCAATTATTATCAATTGGAGCCTATATATGATCAGGTGCCAGTAGATACTGTATATTCACACCCAATCTACATTTACAACCCATACAATACAACTTTGAAAATCACTGATATCTATACCAATGGTGGATCCTTTTATCTTTCATTACCAATAACACAACAGCAATCAACAACAACATCATCCTCGCCAAACCAACCGCAACAACAACAACAGACATCCAAAACAAAAACAGCCTCAAACAAACAATCACCAACTTCTACTACCTCAACCCATCATCACCATCACCATCAACATCAACATCAACATCAACAACACACAACACCATTTCATCATCCAATAAGAATTTCGATTTGACTAGTATATGGGTAAGTTGGACCTTATAGACAATCCTCAACTTTGGAGATTGCATGCTTTTCGTTTTTTGTCGCGAGCAAGAAAAAAATTTAGCCAGATCGACTAATTTTTTTGTGAAATCTATTTTTAGGAAATTCAACCATATTCAAAATCACATGTCATCAATTTGTACTTTAAATCGTCGTTTTCAGGTCAGTTCACTGGGATCGTCAATATTGAAACCAACTTTGAAAACATTCAAGTGCCAACAGAGATCTTGTCTGTTGGTGATGGCGTACATGTTTCGCCCTCGGAAATTGATTTTGGATACATCACTGGCAAATCAGACTTCAAATCGGTTACACTTTATTTCCTTAGTGCCAACCATGACCAAGACCTGAGCATTATGGAGATACATCCGGAGGTTCCAGATCCAAATCTAAGATTTTTTCTACATTATGATGTTATTTCTCCTGGTAATCTGTACGACTCGAAAACTTCAATATATCTAAAAGAACGAATCAAAATAACTAATGATTCTTTATTTAATTCATTGTAGAAGGTCGATATAGCTCAATTTTTTTATACAAGCAGCGTATCGGGAAGTTATAGCGGAAAGATCATTATAAAGGTTTTGGGATACAAGGATATAGAGGTTCCATATAAAGCACAGGTTTTTGCTAGGTGATATGAGCTACCATCCAAGAGAGATTTTGTTTTACAATTGATGCAGCAAATCCTAGCGCAACTATAGAGCAACATTTGTATTTAAAGAACAACTTTCCTGTTGCTATTACCATCAACTCGCTCCTAATTGAGGATGAGAATTTTGTTGTAAAGAATGCATCGATCGGTCAGGTCATCCAACCAAACGCACATTGCGATCCAATACTTATTCAATTCCGCTCGAACGGAAAGATTAAAGCAAAGCATGCGTCATTCTTGATTGATACCAATATCTCGACATTTGAAATAGATTTACAAGCATTCGATGGACACTTAGTATATTCTCCAAATCTTTTAAATTTAGATATCATCAAAGATTACTATGTAGAAGAAATTAAATCTGTAAGTTATTCAACATCATATTTCTAGAAGCTATACTTATCGATGGTTTTTGCACAACACAGATTGATTTCGGTGTCATTGGTATTAATGAAACCAAGAAACGACATTTCAAAATTTAAGAATCAAATCCATTTCCATTGATGTTCCACTGTTTCACTGGCGATAGTATTTCACCTAACAACAGCATTGTTTTGAAAAATACAAAATATATACAACGAAAAGGACAGTTTGAAGTCGATGGATTGGAGCTAAATGTTGGCGAGCATAATTTATTTGGTATATGTTGTCGTGGCAAGGATCACCCCATCATTGTATTGGACAGCGGATACACGGCTACGTTTTCATTGGAAGTCACTAGCCCTATCAAAGGTCTAGGAAAAGGAAGATTCATCACCAACCACTCATGTCGAGAATCTGATGATTCCTTTCAATTGGAATGTAATGGATGGATCGTTTACAGTGCAACCAAGTCTTGTGACATTTGAACCAGTGTTGCTTGGAAATAATTCAACCAAGTTTGCTCTATGCCAACAACACCTATGATATTCCTGTACACATTACATCGATTGATTCATCTGATCCAGAGTCACCTGCAATATGCTGGTACATACCATTCCTCCACGATCCTGCACACACATTGCCAATCTTGTATTTGAACCACGTGAGATCAATCTCGATGATGTAACTCCTGTATTCAAGGAGATGCCGAATCACCAACAAATCTTGCAATACACAACCTATCATGAGATTGAAGAGTTTTTCAAGCGAGATGCGTTCTGGGCAGTGAAAAAAGAATCTCGTTGTTCCTTCAAATATTATTATTCATACAGATTTGCTCAGCGACTATACTATCAAAACAAGTGGTGTTGTTATGGCACCTAGTTTGTTGACACCGATTGCAAATAGTCCATCTGGAAGTGCACAACAGTTCACCAACCACTCTACCATTGATTTTGGTGCAGTTACGATCAGCACTCAGGTATCAAAGGATATAGAAATCTACAACCCACTCGACACTCCAGTTGTGGCCGAGTTGCTCCCTGTTGAAACAGAATCGAGAATCTATCATTATCTCAAACAAATAGGATTCAAAACTATTACTTTCCACGATTCAAGTCCTAACTACCAACAACTTCACCAACAACAACATGGAGTTGGACATGTAGCTAATGGTTTTGCTTCCCAATCCATTCAAGATTGGACGTGAAGCATTGACACAAATGGTCATCCCACCAAAATCTACAATGCAGTTCGGACCTATTCGTTTCCAGCCCAACAACAACACTGATTTCTCTTCTACTTTGTTGTTGAGAAACAATTACACTGTGTTCCATTTGATTCGGTTGACTGGACGTGGTGCTGGAGGTAGACTTGTCATTGTGGAAGACAATATTACTGAGTATAACACAATGCTTTTGGAGCTCAAACAAAACACATCTAAGTCCATGCATTTTCAAAAAGCATAATGAAGCCAATGTAAACTCAGAAATTCTTATCGACTCAAAGAATCAGCATAAGCATGCTCAACACACTTCACCAGTAACCAACCGCATCGAAGTCAGCAAAACATTTACCCTTATGAACAAAGGAAGTATGCCAATTGAAATCAAAGATGTCTATCTTGGAAGCGATATGAAATGCAGTGGATTTGGATTTACAGTTCATAATTGCAAGGAGATTCGAGGAGTACTAAAACCTGGTGATTCCATCCAATTTGGAGTAAGCTACGAACCAGACTTTTCCACTTCTCTCATCAAGAGAGAGCTCACTTTCCGAACGAACCAAGATACATTCTACTTCACTTTGATTGGTTCAATGCCCCACGATTATTTGCCTCTTTGTACTCATCTCCAGCCCTCTTTCTTCTACGAATATCCAGCAAAGACCGTATTCATTATCAGCATGGTAATCCCTCTTCTTTGTCCTAATATTCCTAACATTCAGAGAGTATAAGCCAATTCGTGGAGTTAAAAGTTCATTATTCTCAGGCAACTCGACAAATGCTCATCATCACACAAGAAAGACAGCCATGTTGGAAATGATTATCACCATATAATGAACCATGATCATTATATAGAAAATCAACCCAAGTCGCCAGATAAGTCAAATTTGGACGCAAAGAATAACAGTAATAATAACAACAGCAAATTTGGCGGTAACAAGAAGAAAAAGAATACAAAACTAAGTGTTTCACATGAGCATGACAAGCCAACTATTGAAAGTGCGATTACAAAGAAATCAAACTTTAATATTGATCACCAAGTACAACATTCTGATACTATTTCATTGTCAACTACATCCAAGGTGAAGCAAACTACATCGTCAAACACTTCATCTACATCATCAACTATCAAACAAGCAACTTCAACAACCTCAAACCCATCAACTTCTTCATCATCGTCATCAACCATATCACCATCTTTAACCGCCTCACAACTCCCAACTGTCCCTATAACCATAAGCCAATCCTCTTCATTGTCCCAACAAAATCTATCATCGTCATCCTCTTCTGCTTCACAAGAAGACGATGATACAACTATCCACGAAGAGATTGATGGTAGCTCCATTGGATCATCACTTTCATCAAGCCAAGAAATTGTACCACCAGTTATTAATACCAACAACATACCAACCATTGTTGAGGAGGATACAATTGTAGCAGAGGTTACCAAGATAATGAATAACAAACCTCAACAACAAGAAACAAAACCAACTTTGAGCGAACAGACATCAACAAAGAAGAAAACCAGCTGCTAAACATGAAATGAATGAGAAGCCCAAGATCCAACAAAAAGCACAGAAAGTTGAGCCCATGCCACAACAAACTCACAACAATCAGACAATCAACAATGTTTCGACATCTTCCATAGCTCCCCAAGAGAATAAGAAGAAAATTTCAATGTCAAACGCAAATGTTCCATCAACAACTATAGCATCTGCTACAGTTGGATCAACAACACCAAATACTACAGCACCACCCACAACAACAGTACAACCACAAGCCATAGCTACAACTACAACCTATCACCAACAACAAAAAGAAAATTTCAAACAGAGAGAACCGAAACCAAGAAAACAATATGAACCAAAACAAAAGCCTCAAAAGGTTTATGTTCCAAAGGTTCCACAAACGACCCAATCCCCAACTGCAGCTACAAACCTATCCCAACTATTCAACAACCACTTCATAATGTTACTCAATCAATTCCAACTTACTCACCTTTGCTCGGTAGTAGTGAAGCATTTAGTACATTATTCTCACAACAACAGCAACTTCAACAACAACTAAACCAGCAGTTCTCACACAACATCTACAATCCATTTTCATTTGGAATGGGTAATGAGCTTCATCATCCAACTCACAGTTGGTTAACTCCAAACTCATTGTCTCCGTTCCAATCACCAACCAGTACACCATCTACTTCAACCAATACCTCAGCAGATTCAATTCCTTTGAGAACCAGTGGTGGTAGTCAGCAAATGAAGGATCATGGTGTCATTGGAAGTGGAAAGATGGCAAATAAGTCTTCCTATTCCAGTCCACACTCACAACTAACCTATCGAGACTCTTCAATCAACAGTATTGCTAGTGACCAATTGATGCTCTCTGATTCCGATCCATTCTCATGGATCAATAGAAGTTTATCTGATTCAACAAGTCAATATATGATGCAATCGACCCCAACCTTGTTTGATCAATTTGCAGCTCCAAGTAATTTCCAAACATCTGTACTTCAAATTTGTCCTATCAACCAACTTACGATCTGTTCAATAAATTTTTACTTTAACCAACAAACTACAAATCACCAGACAACAACAACAACAACAACAACAACAACAAGAACAACAACAACAGAATCACTCATCATCACCCAAACAATAACTTAAGTGTTATCAACAAATAACCAAAAATCTATATTTTCACAGACTTGATCTGCTATAACATTTGCTAATTCTTGAAAATTGTATTTTTATTTTTTATTTTGATTCCGCCAATTTGGCTAAGCCATTCTAGGAATGCAAACTTTAACTTTAACAAACAGTAACACTAAGAAAACCTAGAATAAAAGTAAATAAATATATTGTGGGCGTGGAAAGATGAAGCATATGGCCATTGGGTTTCAGATTGACGCAGTGCCATCGGAATAAACGACCAAATATGCCAGCATGTTGAAAATGCAAAACCTGCTACTACATCATAAGCCACATGTCGTCTTGGAAACAATTGAAACGAAGCACTGTCAGGACCAGTGCAAGCACATTGGCACCGAATAGGAAAAGATTGGGAAGGAACAGACGGGAGTTTTTTAATGACATCCGACTCCTTGTTGGAGGAACGGAACGATTGTTCAGCTTTCTTTCCACCATGTTCCTCTTCCTTGACTGGTTCGTTTACAAGCTTAGTTTGGCGGAACACTTCAGTGACAATCGGTTTCTTCACGAAATTCACGCTTCCAATTCCACATTGCCAACCTGTGGCGACTGATCTTACGTTGTTTCAACAGACGAACTATAGAATCAGCTCCGGTTTTCCATGATGAAATATAGGTACCAGCAAATGCAAAGAAGAAGTTTGTTCGGCTCTCCACAAATCAGTTGGTTCGACCCAAAGGGATGGACCCGACTTGACCAGCCTCATAAGGACGCTTGGCTCGGAGCACCATGTACTGAATGATCTTGGGCACAATCATTACAGGAATCATACCTACTAAGATGAAAATAACTGGATCTGTTACGACAATAGGCACAGTCCAGAGACACATCATAAGTGGTGATAGTCCATAGAAATATAGCAGTCGGGGAAAGGAATGGATAGATACAAGAATCAAGATTGTACATCATTTTACGCCAACCAAGTTTCTTACGAATGTATCCCCATGGTGTAAGTGAAAAGATCTCAACTGCACCTTGTGCCCAACGCTTACGTTGCTCAAGTGTCTCCTTGATATCTACTGGTGCAAGTACCGACCACCAGTACTTCATTGTGGTACCATGATTTATAACCAGACACCTGGAGCTTCATTCCAGTATACATATCTTCAGTTACAGAGTTGTACATAATGCCCACCAATGTCATAGAGAGGCTGACGACGGAAAATTGCATTGGTACCTACGAATGGACAAGCACCATTGGCTGAACGACCCTCCATTACTGGACCATAGAACTCCATATTACGATGACCAAGTGGATCGTCGACTGGATAGATATTACTGAAAAACTGAGGAGTCTGGACAAAAGCACAATCATGTCCTTCGTCAGAGTAGAAGTAAGGCATGACACGTTTGAGGAAATCTGGATGAGGTTGCTGATCGGCATCTAGGAGACCAATATACTCAAAATCTTCTTTGGTAGACTCGTTGAAAAGTCCATTGTTGATGTTACCGGCTTTGTTGTGTGGATGTGGTGGTTTACGTCTACGGAGATAGGTACAACGTGGTGTAATAACCTCACCAGTTGGATCGAAATCAATACGTACATTGCCCAGCGAGATTTCGTCCCAAGGTACTTCTTCACGACCCATCATTAATACAGCATAGTCTGCTTTGGAAATAACTTCGGGTGTGATGAAACGGAAATGACATTTTCTCATTCATATCTTTAACAAAGTTGGAAACATATTTCTTCTTCAAGAGGATTGAACGAATGAATGGACGATACATGGCGTTACCATGCCAAATGGAACGAAGCGATTCAATGGAAAATTTGGAGATCATTTCACGTTCTTTTTTGGTGATAGTACGGTATGGCGAGAAATTGGTATCACGCAACTTGGCAAGCCAAGCTTTCTCTTCCTCTGTGGCTTCACCTTGCTCTTCTGAGCCAATGTCAAACCAAGCATTTAGAATGAAGTACTCAACGAACCATTGTACTTCGGCATCTATAATCTCTTTGGTTGACTTTTCAATACGCTCCTGGGTTTCAACGAGAATGCCATGGGGATCTTCATTAAAGTTGGCAGATGGTGGACCAATTTTGTGTACAGCATAGATGGTACGATAGATCAGTTGGAATAGGAAGTTCTTTTCGACACCTTGAAGATGGGCCCATCCACGACTCTCACGGAAATTTGCAGAGTCATCCAGCAAACCAATCCAAAGATTCTCGGCAGGATAGTCCATGCTGATAGCAGTCTTAAATGTACGCGATACAATAGAAGGTGGTTCCTTGTAGGTAGTGACGTACATCATAACTGTAGGGAATTTCTTTCTACGCTTTTTGAGAATCTCTTCCAATGTCATCACCAAAATCATAGTACATGGATTGGAGAAGTTATTCAAGTGGAGAACAGTAGCCAAATAAGATACAAACTCTACAATGTAAAAGATAATGGAGAACAAGATGGTATAGACATCGTGGGTGTTGATTGTCCAACCAGCACGAAAACCAAAATAAAAGAGATTCCATATGATAAAGACCAACATGGTAGCCTGGAGAATGGAGTGAGAAAAGTATGGCTTCAACAGGAATACAGTCTCCTTTTGTTGTTCACCGATAATCAGCTCCATGGTAGCAAAACCATCGTCCAACATTGAGTTAGCAGTCACTTTTCTCTTGACCTTTAGCTCCGACTTCTTTTTTTGCTGAGTACTTTAGTCTTTTCAATTTCTGCTTTGGAGGCCTTAGGAGAGAATGTTTTCTTTTCATCTTCTTCACCAAAAGCATTTGGAACGATATCACCCTCTGATATATTCTTTAGTTTGGGTGAGGCCGATACGGATCCATCTTTCTTAAGGTTTGGTGATGAAGCATCACGGTTGGTGCCGCTGCTGCTGCCAGGAGAACCAGGAGTTCCAGCTCCATTGTCAGCCACATGCTCATGTATGTCTTCATGGGTAATTGGAAGACCTTCCGTGACATTACTATTTTCCGGAATATTGAATTCCAATTGAGTATTTCTCTTTTTCAGGAGACCAGAGCTTTTCAGCTTTCTCTCACTGTCTTTTCGAATGGCGCCGCTCTTTTTCTTGGCCAGCTCTCTGTCGATTGGCTTTTTCCTTGTTATTCCACTTCCACTTAATATTGTTGGAAGACAGACGTGGATTTAAACTTCTACTGGAAAGCGACCCTGTCATTGGAAAATGACCGGAATCCATTCTGGTTGGCTGGAACCCTCTATTAGGACTACTTGCATCATTTTATAAAATGTATATTATTATTATTATTATTATTACTATTCGTTAAACTATTATGACTACTACTAAGTGGATTGATAAATAATTGTTGGTTGATAATATTGTTGCTGGATGTAGAAGTTGTGGTGGTAGTGGTGGTTCTATGATTTTTTGGAGTTGAAGGTATATTTAATGGAAAATCACCTCCATCCATTTTTTATTAATAAATAGAAATTCTAACTGGAAATCTATAAATATTAGTTTTATTTTATTTTTATAGAATTATTAAATAATATTTACCTTAATTTTAGAAAATATTAATATTATGATTATAATTAAATAAGTCTGGATTGGAAATATTTATATATTTTGTTTTTTGATTTTGTTGATTTATAGTTTTTTTGTTTGGAAATTCTTAATAAATAAAATAGGATATTTTTGAAATGAGATTGATTTTTCAACAACAACAACAACAACAACAACAACACTTTATTTATTTAAAGTGGAAAGTAACAACATGATTAGGGATATAAATAAACATTACCAAACAAAGCAATTTTAGAATTTAATTTTATTTGTTTCTTCAAAAAATAGTTGTTTTATGTTTTTTTTTTGGTTTGTGTTTAGTGTTTGTGTGTTGTTGTGGTTTGGATTTTGTGGTTATTGGTTATTAGCTTAAGCTGATGATGATGAAAGTCATCAAGTTGTGATGTGGTAATCCGTGATCTATCATTGTTTTTTATCAATTGAAATACGTAAATGTTGTAATTTGCATTTTATTGTTAATCAATCAATGTGTATCATATTTTATTCATCTTTAATTTTAATAGTTGTATTGTTTGTTTTTGTCTGTTTATTTGTTTGGTTTGGTTTGTTGGTTGGATTGTGTTTGTTCTAATAGTTAGTATGTTATGTTATGTTATGTTATGTTAGGTTAGATTGAGGTGCTTGTTGATCAGCAGCAACAGCATTTTGGTCAAGTTAATGTTAGTTGTAGTAAACTATTATATCTTAACAACAGTTAGTAATAGTAGTAGAAGTAGTAGTAGTCGTCTTGTTATTTAAATCAATAACCACCTTCCTTCACACCTTCAAGCTCTACCTCTACTTCAATTGTTTTTTATAAAGATCGTAAATCAATCGGATATTCATTAAATAGATAGAATAAACATTGATTTTAACTATTACACATGTTTAGATTTGATTCATACATAAAAATAATGTATCATATATTTGATTTCTTGGTGCAATCAAGCGTTCCTATTGTCATAAATGTCAATCATTATCATTCAAGTTTAAGTTGAGGGATAATCTTGTTTGATTGAAGTATTAATACTTCAACAACATTCAATTGATGTTTGAATTGTTAATTGTTAATGTTGATTGTGACTGTATGAATTATAAAGTATCAGGAAAGAGAATACAAATCATCGGACAGCCATTAACCGATACCATTTCTCCAAATGCTTTTATGAAAATCAACATCAGATAACAAAACCATAAAAGGTCGTAATAATACCAACATCATATAACAATAAACACAACTTAATATCGCGTTGAACATAAAATGATGATTCATTAGAGATCCTACTGCTTCAAAATTGTTAACCATCATCATTGTTCAATTTTTCAATTGATTATTATTATATTAATCAATGGTTTGTTGACAATCAAACCTTGTTATTTTATTTTTTATCCATCTAATCAAAATAACTAACAAACTATCTCAAAACAAAGTTAATTTTAACAACTTTAAAGTTACAAATTGGAAACAAGAAGTAGAAGTCAAGACATTAACTTCATTGTTAACTTCATCGTTTGGAAAGAATAATTTGAAACCAACCAACTTTAATATTTTCAAAGATTGTTATTTTTGATTGAATCAAACAAATCATTAATTTTTGTATTGAACAAAGGACATATTTTCATAAGAAATATTTATAAATGAAATTATTTTGGGAGGCATAGAAAATGATGATGAAGAAAATTTAAAATGAATAAAGTATGGTAATTATTTCATTATAATAAATTTATTAATAATACACAAAATGGTAATAACTCAATAAGGTAATATCATTCCACAAAACATAAATTTAATTAATTCTCTATAAGTGAAATATATATATAGATATGGATAAAGAAAACCTTATATTATTAATATATTTCAATTAATTAATATTTTTATTTGTCAATGTTCCATTTTGTTTAGAAATTTTGGATTTTCGATAAAAAAAGTTTCGATACTTTCAAAAAGAGTAACCCGTCTAGAATAAAATTTTAAATTTTCGTGAGCTTTGGAAATGAATTCATTGGTGCACTTCATAGTTTAAAGATAACTCATGCCTCAGATGGATATATATAGTATTTATAACCGACTGCTATTAAAAGATAGATTGACTATTTTAGTGCATTTTCTGGGGAGAGCCAGTCATCTCTATGTCAAGATATAATACATGTATATCACAACATCAACAGCAAAGAGTGTACCCTGATGGTACCGTGAGTGGTTGCAAGGCTCAGCTCGTTCTGTCATATGACAGACTATTGGTGCTTGCTGGATTATCTCGACATTGAATGGATGTGTTAGGTCAAGCCGTCGATAGCTTTCATCTAATCACTATTGCAACGTCAACATTTGAAACTCTATTGCTGAATTCAACAAGAATGAGAGTGTAGGGCCTACTACACAATGCATCCGATATCGCGGTAGATCGATACATCGAGTAACAACTCTTCTTCAACATGTCGAAGCAAAAATGATACTTATGTTGAGTATCCCAATATAGTTTGATTTATCAACACTTCCTATTATTTAATAAATCTGCACCAACTACAACTCATTCATCACCACACTTTGAACCGTCGAGCATTACTATTTAGCATCTAATGAAGGTTCATATTTTCATGGTTCACGTCAACCACCACAATCTATATCAAATCAAACTCCTTTTATGTTTAAAACTTTTTTAATCAAATATCATATTATTATTTCATCAAATACCTATTTCCCAAATAAATATATATTATTTGTTTTATAGATATATAGATAATATAAATATAATAATAATAATAATAATATATGGACCATTTAAATAAAAATATGGATATTGCTATTGTTGGAATTGGCCTAAGATTGCCTGGCAATTGTTGCTCTCCCAGTCAGTTGTGGGAGAAATTATTAAATTCTTTTGATGGAATTGTGAAGGTACCAGCTGACCGTTGGTCCTCCAGTTTCTATGAAAATGGGGTCATTGCTTCACCCAATGCTGGCTTGCTGCCTCTTGACGAGTGGAGGAAGTTTGATCCATTACTTTTTGGTATTTCCCCAAAGGACTGTGCTGCCATTGATCCCAAGAAAGACTGATGCTGACACTCACCTACGAAGCCCTGGAAGATGCCCAAATCCCAGTAAACTCATTGCGTGGCTCAAAAACTGGTGTGTTCGTGGGTGTCTCTAATATTGACTTTAACCGAATGTGCCAACGAAACTCAACTATAGACAGTGCCCCTACCATCTTAAATGATATCTACAGCTACGCCATGATTGCCAACCGTATCTCCTATTGTTTTGACTTTCGTGGCCCATCTATTAGCTTGGACAGTGCTTGCTCTTCTTCATTGATGGCTACCGACCAATCCTGTCAGTCCCTACTTAATGGTAGCTCAGATTTGGTGGTATGTGGAGGCATAAATGCACTGTTTGATCCTGATACATCGGCAGGATACAGTAGTCTTGGTGTGAATAGTGACCATTGCAGACCTTTTGATGCGAACGCCAAAGGATTTGTCCGATCTGAAGGTGGTGGTGTAGTTATTCTGAAGCGTCTTGAGGATGCTGTAAGAAATGGAAATCGTATCTATGCAGTTATAAAAGCTGCAAGTACCAATAATGATGGACATTACAATAAACATACAATGTCCACACCATCTGCTGCCTCACAAGCCAACAATATTAAACATACACTGCTAAATGGATCTATATCCGCGTCGGAAATCTATTATGTTGAAGCTCACGCTACTGGAACCATTGTAGGAGATCCCATCGAAGTCTCAGCACTCTCTGAAGTATTCACTCAAAATCACTCGAAGTCCAATCCACTCAAAATTGGTTCCATTAAATCCAATATTGGACATCTTGAAAGCGCAGCCGGCATTGCCTCTCTAATAAAAGTATCGTTGATGCTGAAGAATCGCAAGCTCGTCCCAAGCATTAAACTTGAAACTCCCAATCCAAAGATTCCTTTCAACGACTGGAACATCCAAGTTGTAACATCCATCGAAGATTTACCTATCATGGACCAACCCATTTTAATGGGAATCAATTCATTTGGAATTGGAGGGACCAACTGTCACTTAATTTTACAAGAATACCAAAACCATAATGATCCACCATCACCTCAATCTATGTAAGTAAACATATTAATATGCTCCTTGAAATAGCTACTAATCATTGATTTTTTAGGACTAGTAATAGTGATGATACTAATTACTTAATACCAGTGAGTGCACACTCTTTGAAATCAATTACCAAATACTTTGATTGCTTGGTGAATGGAGACTATAAAAATAGATTGGATTTTAAGGAGTTTACCATGCATCAGTGTCTATCCAAATCTCACTATTCCCATAGACAAGTCATCATCGCAAGCAATTGGGATGATTTCTTGGAGCACAAATCAATGGTTCAATCTCAACTATCGACAAATAGCATGTGTGATGGTAACTTTTCAAAGAAATTAATATTTGTATTTTGTGGCCAAGGTCCACAATGGCATCATATGGGAATGCAGCTATACCATTCGGATACCCTATTCAAGCACCATGTAGACTACATCGACTCCTTATTCACTAAGCTTACTGGATACAGCATTATAGAGAGAATCAATTCAACCACGATTGAATCAGTTGATATCCATCATCCCATCTATGCACAACCATCACTATTTATTTTCCAAGCCTCATTGGTCGAACTTTATAAAAAGTGGGGTATTAAGCCATCAATTGTCGTAGGTCATAGGTAAGATAATAATAACTAAATACATCAACCAATAATTTACCTAATTCTATCGTTTAAATCAATAGCTTTGGTGATATTACAGCCTGCTATATTTCTGGATTAATTACATTGGAGATGGCTGTAAAAGTAGTTCACTATAGATCAATTTTTCAGAATGAATCCATCGGAAGTGGTAAAATGCTTGTTGTAGGAACAAATGAAAATGATTATCAAATGCGATTCTCTGCTCAATTTCCAAGAATAGAACTTGCTTGTTTTAATTCCCCAAAATCCATTGTTCTCACTGGTTGTGAAGCTGATTTATATGCTTTATCCACTGCTTTAACATCGGAAGGAATTACCAATTCATTCCTTCGCTCACCATGTGCCTTTCACTCCAGTCACCAAGATTTCATAGAATCTAAAATTCTTCCCATTGGAGAAGAAATATCCTCATTGTCAGCCAACAGAACCACAACCATACCTTGGTACTCAACGGTCACTGGAAACCAGGAGTCTCAAATCCGCTCCGACTACTTATTCGACAATATTAGAAAACCTGTTCTATTTAGGCAAACAATCGAGACAATTAAAAGTGATATTGGTGGTGAAAAGTTAGCAAGTGATTTCATTTTCCTTGAAATAGCACCTCATCCTACCCTTTCCAACTTGGTCACTCAATGTATTCCAAATGCCAGAGTTATTAGCTCTATTGTTAGAAATAAGGACGAACCTCTTTATTTCTTGTCCTCACTGGCCGCTCTTCATTGCTCTAATGTATCTGTAAACTTCCAAACTCAATTTCCAACAGATATGGTGAAATCTTCTAATTGGAAAGAAAACTCATCTATTCTTCCAAAATATCAATGGGACTTTGATTACTATTGGCACGAAACCTCGGTCTCCCAATTTAAAAAGCTTACAGGTCCTTCCACAACACTACTTGGCCATCTTAACGTAGCATCTGGAAACATTTCATATCTCTCAGATATCGATATAAGAAGAAAACCATATACATATCTCAACGACCACTGCTTTAAGGATAAACCTCTTTTTCCTGGCGCTGGCTATATCGATTGTATTGTAGAAGCGTTAATTCCAAATGAAATGGATATTACAATTAGTAGATTAGATTTTCATTCATCCTGTATTCTTAAATTATGGCAAATCCAACCAATCCTCTTCATTCTCATCCCTCAAGATGCAAACCAATATCGGCAAGATACATTCCAACCAATACAAGATAGAGTTTTTCAATAAATATGGTGAGAGCCATGACACTAATCAACCTTGGACCATGTCAGCACATGCCAAAGTATTCATTTCTCAGCCAACTTTATCAACAAAAACAATAGACATAGCTCAGTTCTCAAATCAATGCAAACTTACAGTACTAAATGAAGATGAATTATATCAAAAGGCAGCAAGAGTTGGACTGAACTATGGACCTGCCTTTAGACATATTAAATCAATGATGGTTGGGGAAAAGTCAACATTGGCAATTTTGAATTCAACTGTGAATTCCTCTCAACATCCAAATCACTTTCTCAATGCTACTTTACTTGATAATTGTGCGCATGGACTTATTGGATTGATGGAGGAAAGAAGACAATTTATTTTTAAATCCGTAGAAGATCTTCATATCAACTATACACTTCTCAAAATGATAGAGAAAAATCCACCCAATACAACTATTCTAGCAACCACTTTGACACACTCAGATCCCTTCAACTACTCCTGTCGCTGTTCCCTTCTACTCCCAGATGGCAGAGTGATTTTGGAACTTGAAAAGTACACCATCTCAACACAGGAGAAACAAAGCAAAAAAACATATCAAATTCCCATCTAAAGAACTCTTTGAAACATTCTTCCAAAGCAAAGAATCACCGTTTCACGAGATTTCGAATGTTGAAGTTGCTCCACTCATCAAAGAATCCATTGATTGTCAATCAATTTTGGACACAATACCAGAAGCCATTCGTTTTCTCTGTAGCTCAATGCAAAATCTAATACCTAATTTCAATTTACAAGATGTCCAATCGATGAGCATTGAAAGAATTATTAATGAAACAATGCATCCGTAGGAGTAGATCCAATGACTTGCTCTTCAAGAGGTGCATAGAGATGCTGAATGAATACATAGAGTGCTTGACTGATGATACTCTTTCAATCGAATATCTCGACAGTCTGGAAAGCAAATACCCTCATCTGGACAATAGAGAAATAGAGATGATGAGAACATCAGGAAATGTAATTGCCAATGTATTATTGGGAAAAGAAAGAGCTACAGACTGCCTATTTGAAAATGGATTGTTACACTCACTCTACACCAAATCAGCATTGCTCAAATACTACTTCAAGCAGACAACTCATATTGTAACAAGTGCTATCCAAAAAATGATTGACAGAAAGGAAAAGAGGATAGTAAAGCTCTTGGAGATTGGAGGAGGTACTGGCTCACTCACTCATATTCTTATTGAAGCTCTCAGAAATGTACTTTCTAATCAGCAATATGTTCAGGTATACTATACCTTCACCGATGTATCTCCATTCTTTGTAACTCCAATGAAGGAATACTACTCTAATTTTCAATCCAGTAATTTGAAAATTAAATTTGATACCCTTGACCTGGTTCAAGATTGTCTGCAACAAGAATACTTATCTGGCTCGTATGACATGATTCTCATGTCATTTGTAATTCATGTAGTTCCAAACATTAGAGATGCATTGGCAAACATTCAGAGGATATTAGCACCAAATGGATGGTTACTTTTTATTGAACCCAACTACAAAGTACCACTTGTTGATATATCATTTGGTGGATTCTCACAAATCTGGAGCTTCAGCGATGAAATAAGAGACCACTATGCTCTTAGACCCAATGAATGGTACGGGATTTTATCCAAAGATTTGGGCTTCAAAAACACAAGAGTATTTGGACCAAATGACAGAGATGGAAATCAGTTATCTATTTCATCAGGACTATCGTGTATTGTTTTATCTCAAAGAGTGTCAATCAAAGATATCAAATCACAATCATCTTCAAAAATAGTAATAATACTAGATATTGGACAGTCTATTCAACTGGAGCCTATTGAAAATAGATCTATAATTAGAGTCAACGAAATTAAGCAATCAACAACACTATTATTAGAAGCAGATAATATCCTCTTTATGCCAGCAATTCAACAACTTTCAGCAGAATCTTACCAACAAACCATATATGACCTTTCAAAGCTACTACAACACCTCATCAACAATCAATCTTTCCAGCCAACTATAAGCGTAATAACCAGGAAGTGTCTAACATCAAATTATTTTTCAAACTCATTAGTTGGAATCGTCAGAACTGCCCTCAATGACCACCAACAGCTGAAGATAAACCATATTGATATTGATACCAACTTTGATGAAGAAATATTTTCTACAGTTATCCAACTATCTCAACATAATAGTTATCTTGGAGAGAACGAATATCATCTTAGAAATGGAAAATTACATGTGGAAAGAACTTTTTCAATTCAAAATGAACTCTTGGAATCATCAATAGTATATGAAAAAGATACTTCAAACCTTGGTTGCAAAGTAAATCTCAATCTTGAATACAAGCTTTTTGCAAGAGAGAGTGAATTAGATCCTAACGATATTGAGGTTATGGTACAAGCAGTTGGACTTAACTTTAAAGACCATATGTTCTTTAGACGCTTACTAAGCCAAGAAATTTTCACAAAAGGAGATGTACTGCACCCTCCTTATGGACTTGAACTATCTGGAATAGTCACTAAGATTGGTAGCAATGTTCATGAGTTCAAGGTTGGAGACTCAGTCCTCGGATTTTGCTCACACTCACTGACTTCCCATATGGTAGAATCCAAGGACAGATTTATCCATAAGCCTAATGATTTATCCTTCATCGAAGCAGCCTCAATTCCTATTACATATGGCACTGTCTATCATTCTCTTATTAACATTTGCCATCTGGATCCAGAAAATGAAACTGTCCTTATTCATTCTGCAACTGGAGGTGTTGGTATTGCAGCCCTCAACATACTTCGATGGCTAAAATGTAAAAGAGTATATGTAACAGCAGGATCAGTAGAAAAACTGGAATATCTTCAAGCCAACTATTCAGATATTCTGGTCGGAACCTATCTTACAAATTCCAACTTTTATTCACTTATCAAAGAAAAATGTGATGGAGTGGATGTCATACTGAATACTCTATCAGTCGATTTCATGCCAACAAATTTCAAAACACTCGCACCATATGGTAGAATAGCCGATCTCTCTTTGACTCATATCTTTAATAACGAGCCACTTGATTATGGATGCTTTAAAGGCGATCATGGGTACCATGTTGTAGATTTCCAACAGATATGCGATAAAAGAACCTGCTACACAAATGGAATTATTAAAAGATTGGTTGGACATATTGTATCTGGTGATCTAGAGCTTCCTCCTATTCAAAAGTATGACTCAACTAATATTAGAGAAGCTATCGAAACTATGAAATATAGGAAGCATATTGGAAAGATAGTTATTGATTGTTCCAATCTTGTTAAAGATATTCTACAACCAGCAGCTCAAACCTGTTCACCAATTCCCAAAATCAAATTTCATGTCAATCTTTCCAATAGCGTACTAATAACTGGTCAAAGAGGAATATCACTGGAACTAATCAACTTTTTGGCACAACATTCTACTGCATCCGACATTATTGTTCTATCCAAATCTCCCCTAAAGTATAGATTACAAAAGCTTACGAATCTATTTAAATATCCAAGAATACACTTCTACAGAACCGATGTTGCCAATAGAAATGAACTCCAAAACACTATGAAATCCCTTATTACTATGTATCCACCTATTGAAAATATTTTCCATTTGGCAGCAATCTTCGAGGATCAGACACTCACAGATCTTACACCTGACAACATAAAAAAGATACATGATCCTAAAGTCATTGGTGCTTTCAATTTGCACGAAATAACCATTGCCCTCAAACTCCAAGTCAAGCAATTTGTTGTATTCTCATCAATCTCATCATTCAATGGCTCCACGGCGCAACCTTCATACAATTCCTCAAATCTAGTTGTCGATTCGCTCTGCAAGTTTCGAAATGATCTCGGAATGAATTCTAAAGCCATTAGATTTGGACCTCTTTTGGGCGAAGGCAGAGTTTCAGAATCTAGCGGAATCATTGAATTTTCAAATCTAGAGGAATGGAATCACTTCAAGTCTCAAAATTCCTCGGTGGACTTGAAGCCATTCTGTCGAATCATAACTACTCCAATGTAATCCTAGGAAACATCTCCAACCCAAAGATATTTGAATATCATCCTCAGGTCAGGCCAAAAATTGAACATCTAATTCAAGATGAAACAAAATCCAAAACGAAAAAACCCGACTGCCGCTCAGTCAGAAGAAGATATTGACGAAAATGGTTATCAATGCATTATCAAAACTCCTCTCGATTCCACCCGATAGACTATCAGCGGATACTCAACTCATGAACTTTGGTGTTGACTCTTTAATGACAGTTCAAGTTAAGTCCTATTTCGACCAACACTTGGAAAAAGAATTATTTAACATCACAACCATCCCAACATTGACAATCAATAGTATTATCGAAAAAATACGGTCCACTAAAATTGCTCATAACAAAGAGTCCAATAATCTTAATATTATTCAACCAAATGAGCTACCTGTAAATAAAATTGAAATACATATAAATTAAACTAATAATCGAAAATAACTAATACTTTTATTAGATTACATAATTTGATTGATTTTCTTGTTGGTTGGCTGATTGGTTGGTTGGTTGGCGTTTGAATTACTTGATTTTGAAATTGTAGATTCTCATTAAATTGTTAAATGAACCAATAAACTCTGCTTTGATCACAACGAAGATCCATGCATCCAGTATTTGGTGCCTCACCCTCTCTGACAATATTGGAACCACCGAGAAGTGAATATAATCTGGTACCTTTTTGTTTGTCCCAAACCTTGATTGTGTTGTCAAGTGAACCAGAAAAGACCTTTTATCATCGACATAGACACAATTAACTGGTGCGGTATGGTTGGAGTAGGTATTCTTGATTTGTCCATTGAAGTAGCTGTATACATCATTGCCAACATTAAAGACAACCTCAGTAGTGGTTCCTACGAGGCAATTGAGGGCTCCACGAAGTGTTAGATTACTATTCTCCAATTCTGCACCAGTTGCTGTACTGTAACGAACCAATCGGTATGAATTATTCAATGAAACGTAGTAATCATTAGAAGCATGGAATAGACTGGCTGGGTTGAACTGGTACAATGGCTTTGAAAGCTTTCTCATGTCCCATACATTGAAGTGGTCAGAGCTGCTTGTGATTAGTCTACCTTGGTTATCGAATGACACCTTGTATGGACGTCCAGTCACATTGATAGTCTCCAATGTCTTTCCAAGGTGGATATCCCAAAGTGAAACACGACTTCCAATAGCAGTGACAACCTGATCATAGTTATTAGAGTTGAAACAAACAGAAGCAACACGCTCACTGCAATTCTGATGCGAAAGTGTAGATGTTGTCGATCCACTGTCGAGATCCCAAAGCTTTACTGTAGAATCGGCAGAACCAGTAACAACATGAGTTGGGCTCATTTGTAGACAGGTGATGGCACCTGAATGACCAGTCAAGGTGTACCACTCTTTTCCATCCTTCATATTCCACACCTTGGCAGTGTTGTCCTCACTACCGGTGGCCATTGTGTTATTGGTATGAGTGAAACAAGTGATCTTACCGGTATGGCCTTAAAAGCAGTCATCTTGAAACTACCTGGTACACCCTTGCCCATTGCTTTGTATGCGATACCATATGATTGATAACACTTTTATAATTATTATTGTATTCCTCTGGATTACAAAATGGTACACTATATTAACAAAAGCAATCTCATTAATAAACATTTCATTAGCAGATATTAAGTTTGGATAAATTAATTACAGTTGGTAGAGTTTTTGTTTCCACAACCAAGAATCATTGGAAATTCTTTGGAAATCTTTACAAACTAAAGATAGATTGCATATTTCTCTAGCATCAAAAGTTTTGGAAGATTTGTATATATACTATCATTGGTAGATTTAAGATCTATAAAAAGATTTATTAATATCTATTTGCATTGTTGCAAACAACATCTATATTTATGGAAAGAACTTACATATTGATTAATTGGAATTTTATTAGTTGGAATTAATGTTACATTATAAGTATGATTGTTATTGTTATTGTTGTTGTTGCTGTTGTTGTTGTTTTAGGTTATTATCATTGTTTTGATTATTGTACTGATTGGTATTGTTATTATTGGTGGTATCTGGGGTATCCTCAGGCACTTCGATTCCTTTTAACTTTAAGATTTTGTGATGAAGTGGAATATTGATTGGTGGAAGTGGTAATGAATACTCTTGTCTACAGAAAGGGCAATTCAAATCACTTTGGGAAGCTTTTAAAATACATTGTTTACAAAATGAGTGACCACAAACCAAGGTGATTGGTTCGACATAGAGGTCAAAGCAAACCCAGCATTGAAAATCATACATCCTGCACTATAATTTTGTTTTCTAAATTATATAAATACAAACAATAATATATAAAGTTATAAATGAAAAAATGAACTAAATTTAAATCAGTTATCATTGATCTTTATGTATCGATTAATAGCCAAATCAGAAATATCTTTTATGTTAAAATAAAAAAATTAATATTAAAATTTTGTTGTTTAAATTCAACGAAATATTTTCAGAAACTGGCAAAGAGTCCTCAAAATTGTGTTTTTGGTCATTTTAATTTTTTAGGAAAGACTCTAATTAATAATGATCCCTCTTTTCTCTGTTCAAACTTATATTATCACAATGAAAATACATAATCTTCCATCATCATATGAATTCTCTTCACAAAGTTATTTATGAGTTATTTAAAAAAATCATTTTGAAAGGAGAAATCATAATAAAAACTCTCTACCAAGATGTTTCTAAACTGGTTCGATTGTTTCGTTTCTCATGGAATGTCCAACATGCAAACAATTAAACAATTATGTAAATCTAAAATTAATGTTGGATTTTTATTTTACACTGCCAATATAATTTTTATCCTTAAACCTTCTTTCTTTTTTTGTTTCAATATCGTCATTGTTATTGTATTATTGTATTGTAATATATAAATTATAAAGTAAATAAAATTTAAATAAAATATGCCAAAGAAAATAAAGGATTACATTCAATGTTTATCCACTTTCTTTCTGGAGCGATCTTATTTAGATTTAGTTGTTGGAATCTTCGATAGCAGCAGCACCAGAAGTAATTTCAATGAGCTCACTGGTAATCATGGCTTGACGGACACGATTGTATTGGAGTGAGAGGGCTTGGGAGATTTTGCTCACCATTCTTTGAGGCATTGTCCATAGAAATCATACGAGCGGCGGTTTCAGAGGCACGGTTTTGGTAGAGGGCAACCCAGAGGTTTGAAGCCAAGGAGAACTCAGAGAGATCCTTCATGGTGGCAGCACGATCCTCAGTGGTTTGGTATTGGTAGAATTTATCACGGTTGTGCTCCAACAAGTTGAAACCTGGGACGAATTGGTTCATGACGGCGTAGGACATGGCATTCTTGAAACGGTTGAAAACAAAGTAAGCACCGTCAAAGTTTGGAACGGCACGGATAATCTTGTCCAAAAAGGCCCAAAGTCTCTGGGAATGAGTAGTCAGACTTACCAAAATCACGAGCAGATGAGAGCAACTTGGCTGGGTAGGTGGAGGTGATTGGTGAAATACCCTTCATACCGGTGACTGAGACGAGGAATTCGTTGTTGGTGTCCTTGCTCAAGAGTGCCTTAGTAGCACGCATGACTTGATGGTTGACTGGACCACACATACCAGTGTCGGTGGTGATACCAATAATCAATTGCTTGTTGGAACGTTCCTCACCAGTGTTCTCTGGGTTCATACCTTCAGTTGAGGTGATATCTGTAAATAACTTTGATGGTCCTTCGTTGTATCCAAACAAATCCTCTGCCTTCTTCTCAGCAGAACGAAGTCTTGATGAAGCTACCATGTGCAATGTCTTGGTCAACTTTGAAATAGTCTTTACTGTACCCAAACGTACCTTCACTGTAATGATTGATTTCGTTTATTAATGATTGATTGAATATTGATGAATGATTTTGTTGATATTTTGATTTGATTTGAAAATATGGGTTAGTAAACAATAATTTAGTGCTAATATCAACTATGATAACGTACACTCTTTCAAGGTGGCCATGTTACGTTGTTGTTGAGAGTTGGCAACTCTAAATAAATATAAATAAAATCATGTTAGTTCATTGCTAAATTAATCTTTGGTTGCTTCATGTCTATCATATGCACTAAGTTCTAGATTATTACTATTCGCTCTTTGATTGTCTACTTTTATCTGTATCTATAATGTAATATCAATCTGCTGATCTACAGTTTTGTTTCGTAACGAGACAAGTTGATCCCTCTCATTCTCCCTAAGTGTATAGGTAGGTATATGTGAATCGAAATGTGTGGGAACATCTGATCGATCACCTAATCATACATCCACCCAAATGAATTATTTATTTATTGTCCCTACACAAGTCTGTAGAAACGATTCGCTTCAAATCTGTTGATTTGACCTGTTGGCTTTCGATCTGTTGATTTCGCTATGAAATATGTCGTGCTGTATGTGCTTGATGATATGAATCTGAATGAAGCATTTCGAAAATCAATCTACGAAATTACCTAACAAATAATTGGGTTGATGAGATCATTGAACGATTCATTCTGACTATATTATTATTTCCTAATAGATAGGTTGAATATGACAACAACTAATAAATAATAATAATGATTATTAAAAATAAAAAATGATTATGTTGGTTGTTGGGTGTAACTTTGGTGGGTGTAAGCTCAATCAATATAAAAAATGCACGCTTTGAGTGATATGTTTTTGAAGAAATTATTAAAAAAATAAATAAATTAATAAAAAATCATCAAAAAAACTTTATATTTTTTGTATGATCAATCATTACTACGGACCTTTGTTCGCTCACAAAAAAAAAAACAAAAAAACAAAAAACAAAGTCACCAGACAAAAACTTATTCTGAACTTCATTCGAACATCAACACAATGAAATATTATTAAGAAGAGAAGATCAATGATATTTTAAAGTATTATTTATTTGTATTGATACGTTTATTTATTTATATGTATGTTATATAATATGAAATAACAATAACAATAATAATAATAATTAAATATAGGTGACGTAGTAATAATCTTTGTTATACAGTAGGGTTTTAAATATTCTGTTGATTATATGGTTGTTTGTTGTGAATGAATTATTAGGATTATAAGTAGAATTATAATTGTAGTTTTACTATTATTTATTTTTTTATTATTATTGGTTGTTATTTTTTTTTGATTTTTTTTTTGATTTTTTTTGGTTTTTAGTTTAAATGAGAAAAGTAGAAGAGCTAAAGTATAGGATCAAGAGAGATGGGATTGGTTTCGGAGAGAAGGAGGTGTTTTGTTTGTTGTTGTTGTTGGGTTGAGCTTATAGATATACCTATATTAAATATATTATAGATCAGTTGGAGTGGGTGGTGGTTGTTCCTCGTTAGTTGGTGTGTTCTCAGTTGGTGATTGTTGTTGTTGTTGTTTGGTGTTGTTCTTCTTCTTGATGTTCATTCTCCTCTGTAATTCTGAGTTTGTTTTGGAAGTGGTCAATGTGATTCTCATTAAATTCAGCATCGTCATTATATTGTTTGTTCATAGTCATCCTCGTCTTCGTCATCGTAGGAGAGGTGGTTCTGTTGGTAGTTGCTTTCGATGTATCCTTGAGATCCATAGGAGTCGCCAAAACCATCGTTGTCATTATCGTAATTTTTGATCGTCATCATCTTCATCGACTTCTGGTTGCATCATTAAACTTAATTTGAAATCACCCAATGGCTCACTTTCAAGATTTAGAATTGGTTGCAATGAGTTCTTTACAAAGACTGCCCATTTTGGATTTTCTAAATTACATCATGATTGTAAGTATATCTTTGACAATGCTATTTAATGCGCTATACATACCATCGGTACATTGTTTAACAGTTGGGTTCTCTCTTGAGTCATTAATGACACGAGCAATGTGATTCAAAAATCCCATATAACCATATTTGATTCCCTTTTCCTTTTGAATTTCATTGGTATTATCTTCATCTCCCTGAATAATTCTTTCAATAAGTTTAGAATCTTTCAACAACTAAATGATAGTAAATCTGTTAATAGGAGTCCTGAGTACTTTCAATCTACTAAAGCAACTTACTGATAACTTCAATTCTTCGTTATCACTTCCCAAAACAATTTGGCAAATTTGGCTAACTTGGCTGTGGAGCAAATTGTTCCAAGGGTATTGGAAAAACAAGTCCTAATAGATCAAGTTTGATGGTTAGTTAACTAAGGATCATTTTTGCAAATAAATTGCGACCTACCAAACATGAAGTAAGAATACCAAGCTCAATAAACTTTTTTATCAATACATAAATAACGAGAGTTGATCAAGTCGGCAAAGAACTCAATAATTTTCAATCTGTAGAATCCAAGTGGTGGTGAAAGCAATCCCAGTGGTAGTGGTGAAACTCTCTTCAGTGGTCTTCTTTAGCATATCATTTAAGGCTTGGATGTGAACGAGTGACTCTTTGAACAATGAACCCAATTCTTCAATTGGTGTGGCTGTATTATCGTTGGTATTGTTCTCTTTGTGTCTTCTCAATAACTTAATTATAACCGTCAGTCCATGGAGGAAACTAGTTCCCAATGGTACCTATATATGATTAAAAAGCAAAGCCTGATTAGTTAACAACTCAATTTAATAAATAATCATTACTACATACATCATTTAAAATAAAATGGTAAAGCTTCTTAATCATTTCTTCGCTTTCCAACTTAACAATTAATGGTGACTCTGTGTAGGAGTTGTTCAATTCTACAATCTCTGAAAGAAGGAATGAAGCATTCTCGTGGAACTAAAGAATTAGAGAATTAGCAAAGCCTGATCCCATAGTTCAAAGGTTGCTGAATAATATTTACCTCAGAATCCAAAGCTGGATCGAATTTAGCAACGATTCCACCAATCAAATCGGATTTGTCTAACCACTCCAAAGTACCGGCACCACCTTGGAACTCTTCTATGCTGATAATCTTGAGCAAAATCTCAACAACTGGTGATTTGTCGAGGTGCTTAATGAATTTTTCAATAATGTTTCTTGCTTCTTAATGTAGGACATGGTCTAATGATATTGGATGTTAGTCAGCTGATGGTCCCAGCTCGATGATGATGATTGCTGTTTCTTACCTCAATAGTCTTTCGACCCAAAAAGTTAATAGCAACTTTGCTAATGTGAGAGGAGAGGGAGAGGTTGAAGTTTGGTTTGATCCAAAATCTCATACAACTGTGAAAGGTATTTGTTTTCATCTCTGTAGACGGCATCAATCAAACCTTGGATATCCATACAGAGGATCTCTGAAGCCAAATAGGGATATGACTCTTTACGCTTTCTATCTGCATCTTCAGCTGCTTCTTTGGTGACATACTCGAACAGCAATCCAAGTTGTTCGGGTTTGACAAGACTATTGACAAGATAGGTAATAAGTTAATGCTGGGGGCAAACAAACGATCAAGTCTTTCTCTGATAGCTTACTACTCAATCAATCTTTGATTTTGTAATTTACATTCTTGCAGGAATTCATCTTCATCCAACAACTCCTCGAGAGTGTATTTATCCCTGTCGAGGATGGTCTCTATGTGTGATATTGGGTGAAATCCAAAACTTCGCCAAAAACTCATGGTTCTTATTATATTATTTAAATATTATTGCAAGGTAGGTGAAAATAAATTAATTTTGCGTTCTTTACAATATCTAAAGTGTATTGAGTAATAAAGTAATTGTTAGCTTCATTTATAAGGACCTAAATTTTATAAATTAATCTAATAAAAGATAATAACTAAACTAAAATAACTAAAAAAATCATCCAAAACTAACTAGCTAGATAACGATCTATTATCTAATTCTTTATATTTCTACCTCTTCCCCTTAGACTATCTATTAATTAAATAACAAAGAATAAAGAGATGAGGCGATTATACCTTTTATAAAATAACAAATATTGTTTGATGATGATCTCCAAGTATGATATTAATGCTGCTTGAAGTTATTATAATATTACAAGTTGAGGTTTAGTAGTTGTTTGACCTAAGAGTACTAGGTATTTTGCAGAGCAGCAGTAAAATCTAGAGTTGGATCGATCCTAATGTCTATGATACACAATTGATGTTGATGAAAATGATAATATTGTTTGTAGTGTTTTTATTATTATGATGATAAGTTTAGTGTGGGCAGTAAATCTATCACACAAAAAAAAAAAAAGTGATTACAAGCGGGATGCAAAAAGAGTGAAAAACAAATCAAAAAAAAAATCAAAAAATCAAAAAAAAAAAAACAAAAAGAGAATTTGAGATAGAAAAAATTATGTGATACAACAACATATTTGGTTGATGATTTTTTTAGCGGTGATTGTTCCAAAAGAAGCTTTTGATGGTACAATGATAATTGGTTAATTAATTGAATGATTGAATTACTACGACTACCAGATGATTATCTTTACTTTATGATGTGATGCTAATTTAATTTATCTTGTTGTAATTGTTATTTATAGATATTGGCAATTGCTATTATATCCTTGGACAACTACTATTAAGCTAATTATTATTATAATCCAGAATCATAATGTAGATCTCTTTAGAGTATGTTCCGAACACTCCTTTGGAGTCTAACTTTGAGTAAAAACTATCCAATGATCATTTTTATGTAGATAACAAGAAATTTGAGTATAATAGTATATAAATGAACGAACTATAACTATGACTACTATGATGTAGAAGATGGAGAGACTTTAGCACTAATGAACAACTTTAATTGAATCTATCAGTCCATCTACTATTATTCCATGAATTAAGTCTAAGTTTCTACATTTAATGGTTTAATTTTAAAAACCCTGAAGTTATTGTAATGTGATTGATCGTATATCTCAAAATCCTATATCTTATCTCTATCTTTTACAAATATCTGTCCTATTGTCCCTTTGACTTGTCTATAAGTGTGCTTGACTTGACTTGTTTACGCCTGTATGTCGCTAGTTAGATATTAAAGATGACAGTGGAGAAACGACTACAATAACGACGGCGACGATGATGATTGTGGAAAACACAAGAGAGGGGAGAAGTACTACTTTTATTTGGTGTTGTTGTTGTTGTTGGTTGGATTTTTATAATTACAATACAATACTTTTTAAATATAATATAATTTGATATCAATAATATAAAAATAATAATTGTTTGTACTAACCAAATATGATATTTTTAATTTTTTTAATTTTTTAAATCAACACCCACACACTTTTTTTTTTCAAACGTTACTAATTTCAACTTCGAAAATTTAAACCGGTTGGTGTGTCTGAAGCTGTCTTGCTGGTTAGGCAAACAAAGCCTAAGCTGTATTGTTGTTGGTGCTAAAACGCCTTAATTAATTAGACAAATCAGATCGATGAAATGAATGATTTGAGTGATAGTATTATTTGCAAGGTGTATTAGGTCATTTATTTATTTGTTTTGAGTATTATTATTTTCAGCTCTTCTTTTATAATCGAGAAAATAAATTAAACTAATAAACCAAATTAGCCTTCCCAGAATCTTGGGAGTTGATCTCCTGGAATCATTCTTCTTTCTACACCCTGACTATCAATGATACAAAGTCTAATAACACCACCTGATGATCCATCTCTAAACATAGCAAGTGCCAAAGCTAAATTAAAATATTGATAAATGTTTGATTAGTCATTGATCCGATTGTTTGGCTAAATAATTGATTAATTGATGGATGACATACAGTTCTTTACAAATTCTACACATTCTTCTTGTGTCATATCTGGTTTAAACTGAGAATCACAATAACCATAGATGTAGGTTGAACCTGAACCACCAATGGCAAATGGTTGTTGGACCATTGATCCACCAAGTGAAATATTGTACACAGAACCACCATTGTGTTTATCCCAACCAGCAACAATAATACCGGCCAATAGATTATTCTTGTTTTCATAACAGAGTAATTTAAAGAGTGATGCTGCTGTTTGTACATCTGGATCTTCTCCATTTTCAGAGCTATAAAGTGATGATGATTATAATGAACATTATGTAAATAATCATAAACAAATGATACTCCACTGGTTAATATAAATAAGGTTCAATACTTACTTATGCAATTCAAGATAATATTTAACATAATCAGAGATAGCTTGGGTATCAGCAGCAGAACCTGATCTACAACAATAGATTTTTCTCATGAATTGGGGTAATCTTATTGGTAACACGATTAGCAATGTATGATCCTGTTGTTGTTCTTGAATCTGCACCCATAACTACACCACCCTTGTAAGCAACTGCCATAATTGAAGTCTACATTATAATGCAATAGATTAGATACTACATATATTACAGAAGTGACATTGATTATATAGTTATACATACACCTAAATCAACGGCATTTGATAACCACTCTGGAGCTTCCATTATTTATAATATTCTATAAATGTTGATGTGTGTAATCAAATGAAAATATATATATATATATTATAATTATACGATATTATATTATTATTATTATTATTATATTACTATTATTATATAATATAGCTAAATAAGTAAAGATAGATGTAAAATATGTATGTACAAACAAATATTTAGAAAAAAGTAAAATAAAATAAAAATATTATTGATTTTGTTTAAAATTGCTTCTTAATCATCATGTATGAAGTTCACCCACACTTTTGATGATTAATAGCCCATCATCAAAATTAATTAAATTTAAAAAAAATTAAAGTTTATTTTAAATTCAAATTTTATTTTAATAAATTATTATGTTGTATGAATCAAGCATTTCTGATTGATTTGGGCTTTTTCAATAATCAAAACTAATCAAACCTAATATAGTAGTTTAGTTTAGTTTAGTTGAAAGAGATGTCAGAAATTAATATATCATTGGATGCATTCGTAAAGATACATTCACATTCATTCAAGTATTGTACAGGTGCTGTCAATGGTATCTTGCTGGGCAAAGTTGAAAAGTCAGTGCTGAACATCAACGATGTAATACCATTGTTTCATTCTATGACCTTGTTACCAATGTTTGAAGTTGCATTAATACAAGTATGTAGTTTATATGTTGTCAGTTGTAAGTCTATATTGTTTAGACGTACATTATTGATTGCTGTTGATCAATTGATTGATAGGTTGATCAGTTGGTTAGTTGGTCATATAAATATATATATTGATTATGATTCTTTAATGTTGATTATAGATTGAGGAATACTGTAAAATTAATCAAATAGATATGATTGGATATTATCATGCCAATGAGAATACAAACGATAAAGACATGGAGCCTGTTGCAAGAAGAGTGGCAGATAAACTATATAATGAATTGAATTCAATGTGTTTCTTGGCAGTCACTGAAATCAATGAAGAGAACCCATTGGGTTTGATTACAATTGGAAGAAATAGTGATAGTCAATGGGTAAAGAGTGGAAGTAAGCATTTAAATCTATCGAACAAACAGGAGCCAAGACAAATTATTCAATCACATGTAAAAGAAGGAAAACATATTCAACTAAACGATTTCGAAGACTATTTAAATAACCCAACTCTAGATTGGTTAAATAAGCCATCATCAATATAAATAATAATAAATCAAATAGATAGATATATTTTTAGGTAAATATTTTAAAAGAGATAATTAGGTTTATTTGTTGATCGAAAGAATCGATTTAGTGATGGATGGATGTATGTATAAAAGTACTACTGATGGATGGATAATTTAGATGTTAAATATGATGATGCACATTGTTTTTATGCAGAGTTCTTTTCACAGACTGGAATACCATTGTCCCAAATTAAATGACCATCACATTGATCACACTTAGCACCATAGAAGTTATTTCTGCATTGACAGGTTCCGTAAGAACAATATTTGAATGGAACATTTCCACATTCATAATCTTGGACACAGAAAAGTGGTTTGGTTTTTCTCTGTAGCACTTTGGAACACCGTTGTTCCATTGGGTACGACCAGTGCATGTTTGACAGTCATCTCCAGAGAAACCAGTGGCACACATACATTGATTCTGAGATGCAACTGTGGTGATATCATAGATCACTTTTTCAGTACCAGTGGAGAGTTGGACACTCTTGATTTGAGTTTGGGTTTGGTAATAGAGATATCCTTCGCTGTACTTGACAGTTCCAATATTGGTGTCACTGGACAATTGCTTTTTTGTTTGATGGATTGGCAATGTTTACTTGGTAGAGACCGGTTGAGCTTGAGAAAAAAGATGTCAGAATCACTGGCAGCCATAGAGTGGACATAACCAGAGTCACTGAAGAGTGGAGTCAATTTTGATTTATCACAGTCTACACATGAAAGATCTGCTTGGTAGTAGCTAGTTCCGGCTTGGGTTGTGGCAGCAAAATAGAGCTTTCCATTGAAAAAGTCCATTCCATTGCAGGTTTGTCCTTTGTACATTGTTACATTGTCCCTACGGTCTTCAAAGGTCATTGGGATTTTATTGTATTTTCTGATGTCAAAGTCACAGCTGTACATAACATTGGACTTTTCATCGAAAGTCATTCCCAAGTAGAGTGAGAGAACTGACCAGACTTGGGTGAATACTTTATTGGCATAAGGTCCGATACCGGCATTACCAGCGGTGGCCTTTGAATTGACAATATAGGGGATGGACTTGCTCTCCAAATAGTTATAGAGTTGGATGACATTCTGTCCGTTTGGTACGTTGGCATCGGATTCAATTTCCTCAATCACTTCAAATGGACTACCATCCATTGAAACTCTACCGAAGAAAGAAGTACTCTCTGGCTTTCCTTCAACCGAGCCCAGTCTATTGATGAACACAACACTATGATGGCTATGGTCCAAGGCGATACCAGGCAACATATATTTTGAAGTCATATTATAGCAATGAGAGAATGGTTGAGGACCACATTCATAGCTTTGAGTACATGTCTTTCCATTGACAGCAGCCAGACCGATGCTGACCAGTATTAAATTAAAAATTATTTGTTTAAACATTTTTATTGGTATTTGTTGTTTTTAATAAATAAAATACATTTAAATTATATTATATATATATATAATATATTAATAAAGAGTTAATTAATTAATTATATATATTTTAAAATGATGATTTAATTATATGTTGAATGAATAAGTGATATTTGATCATGTATTTATAGTTAGTTATGATAGAATGGAATTTAATTTAAAATTAAAAAGTAAATAATAGGTTAGAGCGAAGAGTACTTATTTGTCTAACATTGAACATGTATGTACCTGCTAGATCGGTTCAGGTGGTGAATTATCTTGTATTACATACATAATGATGTGTCGAGAAATTCCAACTTTTTTGAGTTATGTATCTGTTTACCTATCTTTTAATGAGGTCTACAAAAGATGTGTGAAGGTGAGAGGTATATGTGTGTTTGTGTGTGTAAATTATTTTAAAAGTAGAATTAAATAACCACAGTCTTTTAAAATATATATATATATTTTTAAGGTATATTAAAGTATGTGTGGGTGTGAGTAAGCATGGTGGACAACAGTTCTACGAATGACATTGTGGTTAAAACAATGTGTATTGATTTATTATTTTGAATACCAAACAATGAATTACTATTTTGAGTTGGAATGTTCAAACTTCTATTTTGATGGTGTCATGTTTTTTTATCAAAACAAATATGAATATACATTTTGATTCTTTTGGTATTTCTGGAGATCTAATTTAACAATAATCAAAAAGTATTAAATTATAATAATCTTTATTATTATTATTTGGTAAACTTACTTATTTCTTAGTATAAATAAATTTATAATTTGATTTTGAAATGATTAATAAAAGTGCCTCAAGATTACAATTGAGATAGTTTAAGATGTAAAAAACAAGAAGGGTGGTCAGAAAATATTCATATTTTCCGAGGGAACAATCATTTTTATACTTAACTTAGCTTTGATAAAAGACAAGAGTTTAAAGAAAAATACTTCTCAATGATAAGTTAAGTTCTATCAAAACTTCAACCTTGGTGATTGCGTCATTGACTTTTTTATTACTCTTTTTAGGTCTGCCCAACCTGAACTGTTCAAAACTAAATTCAATAAAACCTCCCTATATACATTGGACCAAAATAATTTGGAGAATTATTGATCAATTAGTATTATTTCTGTTTTTTAATTACAAACTATGAAACTTCTTCATTACCCCTAAACTGAACAAAATGTTCTCCCCAAAAATCATCACAGGAACAAAATCCAGATGTGAGCTGCAAAGTAGATTATCATTACCATTTATTCCTACAACAACAAAAGCGAATTAGAATATTGGTCCAAGGTGGATCAACTCATTCCATAAAATAACTAAATCATGACCAAGAACATCGTCAGTGGATAATCAGAGTAGTCGAAGATTTTGTCGGTTAGGAACACTGTGAAAATTGCCTAAATTTTCTGGAATTGAAGGATTACAGTTAAATATTGAAATAGATAGTTTATTATAATAAAAAAATTATTTATATGAAGGATAATTATGATTATAGGATTATTTGATTTGAAACGATAAATAAAAGTTATTAAACTTTATTTCTTTTTAAGTGTCTTTCTTGAATTTCATCCCCTTCGACATCTACAAATTCACCAGATGAAAAATCTATATATTCACTGTTATTATGATTGTTGTTATTATTATTAATTGGCGAATTTATCTTTTTCACCTTATGACTATTGTTATTACTATTGTGATTATTATTCTTTCCAATAAGCTTCTGTCTGATTTGTTCTCTTTGTTCGTCGGAATGTTGTGGACATCTCAATGTCTTAGTACAACATTTTACCAGTACTATTTGAAACAACTCCACACATCTAAATAATAATGATTGTATATGTTAGTAAATACATGGGATTGATTCTTTATAAATAGTTTGTTGATATTTACAGTTTCTAATATTGTTTGAATCTTTTCTGGTGATTGTGATTTAATTGTATCTAAAGAATGTGCTTGTTCTTGAATAATAATAATAGTATTAAATGTATTAGTAATGATCGATAGTTTACATTGGAGTTGTGAATCTATTGAGCTTACTTGGTCTTGATTTTCTTTTAGATCCTTTTGCACGTGGATCATAATCATCATCGGACTCCTCAGACAGCGAGTTCTTCTCGCTATTCTGCAGCTGTAGTAGTTCATTTGTTTTCCTTGTTAATCTCGTTGTTCTTCCCATTCCCATACACTTCTCAAGATGTGGGGCATATCTTGATGAATTGACCATTGATTCGCATTTTATACATTCAAACATATCGCTTTGATTCTTTGTAACCTGTCCATATATATCTAGTCTTTTCTCGAATATTCTATGATCAACAAACCAGACATCTTAGATTAGTATGTCTGTCAATGGGCAGATATTCTTTGAGTCCAACTTACCGCTGTCTTTACTGTCACAATTTAAAACATAGGTTACCGGTATGATAGTCTCTATGTGTCTCAAAGTATATATCTAGCAAGACATCCTCCAGCAAGTCGGAGTATATCTCATAGGTGATTTCATCTTCAAACGTTTTCCTAGACTCAGCATCTGAGAGATCAATCTCTGCTAAATCACTTGTCTCTAGTGGTGTTTGCTCTTGCTCCTCTAAATCCATTTCTGTTTCATTGCTGTTTGGCTCTGATGGTGTGCTGTCATTGTTCTTGTCTGCTTCTTCATTCTTTACTGGTGGTGTTTCTACTATAGGCGGTGATGTTGCTGTTGGGTTGGTGTTCTTAGCTTCGTCGTTTGGAATGTTTGCAGACAAGGTTGTTAAATTTAAATTTGGTGAAGTAGTTTGTTGAGTTGGGGTGTAGATGATGAGTGTTTCTCATTGGAGTTTGAATTTTGTACATTCGATGTATTAGATGGTTGCTTTGCTAATGGTGTTGGTGTAGTTGTTGCTGTCAGCTTTGCTTTATCCTGGTCCTTCTTGGGAGCCACTGCTCTGGCTTTTGATTGCGACTGCTGGGTAGCTCCTTTCTTAGCTTTAGTTGACTTCTCATTCTCGCTCTCGCTATCATCCGACTCACTTCCACTGACGCTGCTATCATCGCTATCATCCGATTCGCTGCCACTGCCGCTGCCACTGCTTGTGTCTTCAGTCTCGCTGCCACTGCCGCTGCTATCAGTGTAGCTGTAGTCGCTATCGCTAGTGTAAGAAGACGATGTACTGTCATAATCGCTCTCGTCATCGCCACTATCGTCAGTGTCAGAGTTATCCCCGCTCTTCTTTCCAACGTTGTTCTTGCCAGCCTCTTTAGTGTTGCCAGTGCTTGTCTTAACTTTTGATGAGTCTGCTTTTCCACCGTTGGTCGATGTGGATTTCTTGTTGCCATTCTTGCTGTTGCTACCATTGTTTTTGGAGGTGGATGAGCTTGATACATTGGTTCCACTTGATGATTTCCCAAGGCTAGGACTTTTAAGCTGATTACTACTTTCTTGAGATGGTGACAGAATCTTCGAGGTGGTCGACGATGATGTGGACCCACTACCTGATTTCGATGAGGACGATCCTCCTGATTTTGATGAGCTGCTGTACTCGGGGCTTTCTTTGTTTGACGACTTTCCGCTGCTTGTTTTATCTTTGTCTCTTGATCTGCTTCTATCTCTTCTGTCGCGATCTCTATATCTATCCCTGTCTCTGTCCCTGTCTCTGTCTCTGTCTCTATCTCTATCTCTTTCGCGATCCCTATCCCTATCCCTATATCTGCTGTCTCTGCTATCACGATCTCTGTCTCTTTCTCGATCTCTATCGCGGTCTCTGTCTCGATCTCTATCACGATCCCTGTCTCTATCCTATCACGATCTCTATATCTATCGCGATCTCTATCTGTTTCTCTTTCTCTTTCACGACTGTTTCTAGTGCTTCCTCCACCATTACTACTTGTAGGCTTTTTTACATCATTGCTGCTATTATTCAATGAGGAGGAGCGACTACTACTCTGACTTGTTGTTCCATCCTTCGGTATCTCTTTGCTATTCTTCAATGAAGTCGTTCCACTTGTATTTAAAGAGGGTGAAGTAATAATTGGCAAGCTTGTCGCACTACTTGTTAATGATGTCTTTTCTTTATCTTTCTCCTTATCTTTGTCCTTCTCTTTATCTTTATCCTTTTCTTTATCTCTTCTGTCTCTATCTCTGCTTCTGTCCCTATCTCTGTCGCGGTCTCTGTCACTTCGACTTCTATCTTTATCACTTCTACTGCCGCTGCTGGAACTGTTGCTATTGGATTTTCTATCTTTATCTCTACTACTTCCACTACTACTACTTGTAGTTGATCTGCTACTTCCACTACCAGATGTTCTATCTGAACTTCTTCTTCTGTCTCTGCTATCGCTTCTGCCACTTCTGTCTCTGTCTCTATCCCTGTCTCTGTCTCTATCTCTGTCTCTGTCGCGGTCTCTATCTCTGTCGCGGTCTCTTTCGCGATCTCTATCTCTATCACGGTCTCTGTCTCTGTCGCGATCTCTATCTCTGTCACGATCTCTGTCGCGATCACTCCTGCTACTCTGACTGCTTCTGCTATCGCGATCGCCTCTGCCTCTACTATTTTCTCTCTGCTGTTGTCTCTGCTGTCTCGCTTACTATCTTTATCTCTTTCTTTATCCTTGCTATCTCTCTGAGTGTTGGCAATACCCGATGTCGATGACAGTGAAGAGGACAGTGGCTTGTTGCCATTGGATATTCCAGCGACCGAACTACCACTGCCAACTGAATTACTACTTGCTGTGATATCTATGACAGTTCCACTGACACCATTCAACCTATTGGATGGCGATGATTCGGAAACATCGCTATTTGGTGTCGTTTCCAACGAAGCTATCAGCATTAAATATCAATCAATCAATCAATCAATCTCAGCATTAGTCTCCTTATATATTCAAATGGGGTAGTTGTAGTAGTAATATGATCTGGATGCTTACCATTTCCTTGTTCAATAGCATTTAAAGATGATGATGTAGACGAACTTAAGGGTGAAGTGTGTTCAAAGTTGGTTGGACTGCTATTCAGTGACATTCTGAATGAATGGAATCTGATGCCTAACTGCTACAAGCACGTGTTCTGCCCTCACTCTCTGATTGACAAATCACAAAGCTAACACTAAAATCTAACTAAAAATGTCAGGCAGCCAGTGATAACCAACATAAATGATTGATTTTAAATTGGCAATGGTCAACTGATTAATTTCAATATAATTTATTTATATTGAATTGAACTGAATTGAATTGAACTGACTGGATTGAAAGATCGATCTAACAAAAGTAAATTGCATACAATTCCGCTTTCTTATTATTGGTGTAAAAATTAATTTTGACCTCAATGCACCAACCTCAACTGTCTCTGATGTAAGTTGGAAATACGTTGATGATTGATTGCACTTAGGTTGAACCACCACTGTTGAACTGAACTCTAAATATTCTATTACTATCACGTTGATTAAGTCGATTTGTAAGGTCAACTTTAGGTAATTTACTTTTACTTATATATATGGTGAGTGAGACGCGTATAATCAATCAACCAAAAATGTATAAAAATATTATATATATATGTTGAAATTTAAATTAGATTAGTGGTAGTAACATTGTTAAAACACGAATGACAATCAATAAAGATTACAACCCCCTTTCCTACTGAATAACCTATTTTCAGAGTATGAACTGTTATTAAATTTTAAAATATTCAATTTATTTGATTATCTTCTTTTCTTATTATTTGATTTGTTGTTGTTGTTATTGTTGGTGTTTGAGTTGTTACCTTTAGAAGTTGGAGTGCTGGTTGCTGATGGATATAATAAAAAGAATTTAGAAGTTGAGCCTGAGCCACCTCCATGACATTTCTTAAACTTTTGACCTGATTTACAATAGACAACTGTCGTTAGGTCCTACTTTTTGTTGCTTCATGACCTCCAGTCCTTTTGAGGTTCGATATCTATTAATGGCATCTAAAAATTAAATAATATTTTAGAGATGTAAGCCAAAATCCGACGACTAAACCTTAGGATTCCTACGTACCAAATAGTTGTGTTACAACTGATGATTGATCGTTTGTATTTAAATTCAACTTGTCAATATACTTTTGGAAAAGATATGGATCTACTTCGACCAATGGTGTTGCTCTTGGGTCCAACCTCAAAAGTTGCTCGATTACATCTTGATTCCATTCGCTATCATTGAAAATGACACTTCCCTTTAGAGAACTATTGTTGTTGTTTTGATTATCTGAGTTTGTTGTTGCTGTTGCTGTTTCTTCTGTATTGGCATTTGATGATGATTCGACTGCGGTACCGTCCAATGATACTATCTCATTGATTAATGATATCGCTCTTAACAGTGAAGAATCAATTGGCGTTGTATTCAGCTCACTGACTTTGAAAAGTTGTGGCTCTGCCTCAGTTAGTGTCATCGATGCTGTTTCATGCACATTGAGAGCTCGGCACTCGACTTTCATCGTTGCCGCTTCTGCTATCTCGAGTATTTCATGCCACATTTGATCTATCTCTGCATTTGCTTCTGCTTGTTTGTACTTTGGTTCAGTGGTTAATGGAATGTTATGGCATCTCCAAATGTATGTTTTAGCATCACAGCCTGCCGATGCGAGTTCCAACTGCTCACGATGGTATTTGACTTCACGAAGCAATAGATCATTGATCAATTCACCGGAATGCAGATCCAAATGCATAATAGACAACAAAGAGAATGTTGAGGTAGATGTCTTTAGAATGAATACACTAGAATCCAATGTAATATTATCACAATATAATCTAACATCTGGCTTTGATGTACGACCAATGAATCCACTTGGTATTAAATAACTCATTTCTTCTTTGTATATCTCTATACTATTAAAAAAGGAATGTATGAAAAACGAACGAATCATTAAGATATCTTATGTCTTTTTTTTAATTTTGCATTTTGGGAAATAATACGAAATGCGGGTCATTACTCTAGATGACATTAAGTTGATTATAATTACACTGACTTTATTAATTTGTTTATAAATTATTATAATAGATTTACTTGATTTGATTAAATATTGGGCTATTAAAAATTGAATTGATTGTAATTATCTTTCGTTGATACCTTCGGCAGCTGCAACATTGAATAAGAATTTATCCATTCCAGGTGGTAGTTTACGTTCCTGAAGTGATTCGAGTGTAATGATTGATTTTCCATCAACCTCAACCTTGAGTGACTCTAATTTACCTAAGAGATCCTTAATCTTTTGTGTGAGTAGCTTAATAAGTGCTTGATCGTTGATCTCTTCATTATCTGCAGATTCAATCAATGTCTTCAAAATATCCTTGTGGAATGATCCAAGAAACAAACTGATCTTTAGCATGCGAAGCGATAGTGACTTCTTTTGAATTGACTGTTAAATTAAAGTTTGTAATAAATTAGCATTCGTTGGTATCGTCTAAATGATCAATGACTAACCTATCATATTAGCATCACTTACCATCAATAAGAATATCATATAGATCCTCACGTGACTTTATAGATGAATCAATGAATCCTGCGCAGTATACACCAGTTGTTGATAGATCTTTCAACTCTTGATCGTCGATGGTAACGAATGGTCTGAGCAATGACCAATTTTGACGATGGAATACAAATAAGTGGAAGTGCTCTGATCACCTTCAGGAGCGAGGAGACCTTGTCTGAATAGACGACAACACGCTTCTTTATCAACATTGCATTCCAAACCAAAATGATATCTCTTGGAACAGCTTTATGATATCCTTAATACTAGTGGCGAGATATGATCTTCTCACATCGAAATCGGAATCTACAAACTTTCCCAATGCACCTACATCAAAACTGACCTTTATTCCAAGCTCTCAACTGGCACTCCAACAATCTAGATGGATCACCCAACTTTAAATAGATATTTGACATAATCTGTGATAATGATGCATATTTCTCTGGATTAAAGCTCTAACAATCATACATGGCCTCACTGTTAGCAATGAATCAATAGTGATGATAGCCATAATAATACATACATTTCTAAATATACAATAGAGAATGCAACTACGTGCTTTAGTGGCTCGGGTGGACTGTATGATGGATCCTTATCCTTGTGATTTAAAATAGATACTGTGTAGATATAGATCCATGTATTCTTGAATTTTACTGAAAGTGTATGGATTCACTCTGTTACTAGTCAATCCAGTTTCTATTCAATGCAACCTGTCTTTAATGAATCTTCTACGGATGGGTATGTCCTAGAGTGGTATTGGGTGGTGGTTATGATGGTTATGATACCATAAGTAAGTATGCAGGGGTGGTGCATATTTCTCAGTCTGATTTAACGACCTACCAAGTTTGTAAAACTTCACCACTAGTATCTTTTTCAAATATACAAATTGAATCATCCAAAGATAAATCTTGCATTGTTCTCTATCTGCAACTAATATTGATATAAATATATTGTATAATTTCAATGATTAGATTTAATCCAAAAAAGTTGCATTCTAGTGCAAAAATCAAACAAAGGCTTTTTTTTTACTAATTTTTTAATTTTCAATCACAAAATGAATTTGAAAAGTCATATGAATATTATCCTAGTGATACACTAAAATGAGTATCCTATTCTCCACAAGTATTAAGATATGTGACACTTATATATTACCACTATAAATTTGTATTTAATATTATTTAGAGTAGTAATTCATTTGATAAAGATTAAAAATATGAGAACATAAATAAAGGAAAGACTTTAGTTGTTTTGTTATAAATGAAAAGTTCATGTTTATTTATATTAATTCAAATCAAAATCCTGTTAAAGAAATAATAAAGTTTGTTAGAATGATATATTAAGATAAGCTATTGTATGAAAAAGGGATATAAATTATAAAAAATAATAAACAAAAAGGATCAGAACTTCTTAGTAGAATTCCTCATGATTTGGCATCGGTACAGGTCTGTATATATCATCAGCAGATTGTTTATTATAATTACAAAAATAAAGGTCCCTATTCAAGAAAAAAAAGAACTTACACTAAGGTAATTAAAGTTAGTTTATATTTCAATAGATTTAGTTATTATTATTATAATATTATAAATATATTGTTATATAAAATAAATGGTCAGATAGTACCGGCTAAGGCACCGTTTGCTTCGTCAACCAATTATTACGACTGGGCGTGGATTTCATCATATAAATTTTATGATAACAATATTATATAATAGATATATCTAAACTCTTAAAACACTTACATTAAAGAATATAGATCATATATCCTCTTGGTCCAAATAGATAAATACTATCGATAATTCCAAAAAATAATATGTTGAAAGTGGTGACCCACTCGCTTTTTGTTTGTTTCGGTTTTTGTTGTGAAATAGTCAAAATAAATTTAAAATTGAATTATTTTAAATTTTGATTATATTTGAAAATCAGTAAGATTTACATAGTTTTTACAATGTTTTGTAATTGGTTGACAATGCTCAAGTCCAAGCATTGTTGTTGCTGGCATGCATGTGTGATCTTCATCGAGTTCGATATGATTGATTGTAAGATTATCTTTTGATTGATTGGTTGGTAGTTGTTGGTTATATTATGTTGAGGTCTGGTTGAAAAAATTTAAAGAGTTGAATGAAAACTGTTACCATTCATTCCACTCTTCAAATCCTGTGTTTCCTTTGGATGTTGTTGTTTTCGATGTTGTAATATTGGTCTTTTTTAGAGATTTGATTGAGGTGTTTTGAGGTTGATGTATTGCTAGTATTATTGGATGTTGTTATGACTGGGTCGCTATCATCCCAGCCGTCACCCCAACCAGATGAAGTGTTTGCTGTGGTTGATTTGTTGCTGCTGGAGGTTGTTGGTGGTGAAGTAACATGGTCGCCCCAGTTTCCGGAATCATTATTATCATCATCGTCGAATGAAAATTTAGAAAGTTTGTTGGTTGCTGCCTTTGTTTGTTTTGAGGTTAACTGCATTCCTTTGCTCTTTTGTTCATTGGACGAGGTTGATGTATTTGATGAGTATGGGCTTGGCTTTGAATTGGTAGTTGGTGTATTACTTGAATAAGAGGAAGATGAGGGCTTTGGCTTATATTTAACATCCTCATATTCATCTTCTTCCTCTTCCTCATCTTCAAGATCAAGATTATTGTCGTCGTCCCAACCTTCAGTTGTCTTAACTTGTTTCTGTTGTTGTGAAGATTGTTTGGAGCTTGAAGTACTACTATTGGAATATGATGATGATGATGGTTTGTTGTTTGAAGAATATGCAGGTGAATTGGAGAATGAATTGTTTTGTTGTTGTTTAAATTGAGCTTGATGTTGTTGGCTTGCAACTTGTTGCTGTTGCTGTGATTGTTGTTGCTGCATTGATCCTGAAACGGGCGAATCACTTGCAATATATTTCTTTGTAATACCCATTGCCCAACCAAGCATACCTTCCTGCGAACCAGCTTGCTGTTGATTTCCAACTTGTTGTGCACCATTTCCTTGTGTATCGTCACCCTATTAGTAGGTTAGTAACTATCAATAGCGCAAATCATTAATATCATTTGTGGAACTTACAACGTTAGCCATCATTGTTTCAATTTTCTTTAGGAACAAGTTAATTGCTTGGTGTGGCAGTGGTTCTTATTGATTTATCTGGTTTGATGAGTGCTTTTGAAATTTCTGGTATGATTCTAGTTGCTATTTCCTCGGCGGTGTAATATTGTTGTGTGAACATGAATGCATTCAAACCGGCATTTTGAGAAGGAACGAATGGATCTTTCATAGCTGTTGAAAATGCTGGAATCAATACTCTTTTTCTTGTAGAGTCGGCGATGTACTCTGCAATACGACCAAGACAGATGGTTGTATTAGTTCTGATACCTGGTTCTTGATCATTCTGTAGCGCTGCAAAGTATTTCAAAAGTTGAATCATTGTCTTCTCCGAAAGCTTTGGTGCAAATAGTAACATTGATTTGATGGTGATCTCCTTGAGAACTGGTTTATCATTGAATCCATTGATCACATTTGGGAAGATCTGATCATTGATGACCGATGGTGAAAGATGCTGTATGTAGTGTTCGAGATTCTCCAACAAATTGACCCGAAGCACTCTGTCATCGGATTGGAACCATTTTACAACACTTGGTACCACTCTGCTGACATATTCTTCAGTTGACAAATTTGCACTGATCTTCAAAAGTGTTCCAAGAATCTTTGGGTTGACTGGTCCAAAATCAAATGCTGTAATCAAATGAGGAAGAATCTTAAATTTACAAATGTTCATTGGCAATTTATCGATATGTTGATCCAATTTCCTAGAGAAATATTAAAGTCAATCAGTAGTCCTAGTCGGTGCTCTATCGCTTGGTTTTACATACTTGAAGAAAGCTTCTTTTTCAAAGTTATCTTTTAGTGTAATGTTTTCCAGGAAGACACATGTTTCTACAAAAATATTCTGGAAGTAAGGACTCTCCAGGAACTTGGCTGGATTCAAACGATTCTCAATCTTGGTTGAAAAGCATTTCTGATAGGCTTGATGCAATGGTTTTGGTATCTGTGCCAAATCACGTACATCTTCTGATTTACTCATTGGTCCATTATAGCATTCATACATGAGACATCCTACAGTGATCATATGATATTAGTATGGCTTGACAGATTGTGTTGCTTGAGTTGACATCCAAAGTTTACCTAACATCCATGAATCAATTGCATATGATGGAGCGGTGTTGATTTGTGACCATTGACCCTTAGTTACCTCGGGTGGTTTATATTTGACGGGAACTTGATCGCCGTGCTGTTTTAAGAAAGGGTTCATATCACGAATATCACAAATCAGATCCAATCCTCCTAGTTTCCAATCTCCACTCTTTGTAACAAAGACTGTTGTTGTGTTTACATTTCCGTGTGTCAAATTAACATCATTGTTGATAAATGACAGTGCTTTCTATAGTGATCATCAATGATTGCAAACCATGGTTGTTAGAGACTACAGATTATTGTTGAAGCATTGGCTAGTTCAGCCATCTATCTACTTACTGTTATTTGATAGACACCCCATGATATGGCGTTGTCATACTTTCGAATGTCTTCGATGGACTCATCGAGTGGAGTGACTGGCTCGGTTACGATGTATATATTGGTATCTGTTTCCAAACCATCGAGATAGGTCAAGAAGTTTGGATGACGAATGGTCTTTGCACGCTTGAATCCATTCTTTGCAACATCGATCTTTGATGGATTTTTTCTTGATATCAAATGTGAATATAGATACCGCGGCACCATCTTCTTTCTTGGTACCATTCGACAGAGTCCAGATTGACTTGCCCTGATACGATGTGATCGGAGTGCCAATCTGGTAGGGGAATTGCTGAAATGCAGACAATCCCTGTCCCATTTTCTTTAGATATTCAAACATCGTTTCTCTAGTTGTTGTTTGTACTTTGCAAAGCAAATAACCTTCCTTCCTTCCTATTATAGTCTTGACTGAATGAATAACTAATGAATGTCTGAATTCAACAACTAATGAATGATAAATAGATAATAGATCTACTTAAAATATAATGAAGCAAAACAAAACAAACTAAACAACAGCAAACTTTAATACTAATACTTAATAATAATGTATTAGTTACTTTATTGAGTAACCCAATAATTAACAAACTATTCACACTTTTTGTTGTTGGAATTGTTGTTGTTCTTTTTTTAGTTGGTGGTGTGTTGAATGCTGACTTTGTTTTGACCACTTAAGTGTGATGTAAAAAAATAAAAGCTTCAAATGGAATTACACATAAATAATAATATAATGGATGAAATTACAGTGTAATTTATTTGATTATTTATTTATAATTTAGAGAATTAAAGATACAATGATTGTTGTAAATACGATGATAGTTGTTGAAATGCTAATAGCTTTGGTTGATTGTGCATCATTCATGCCTGTGGTTGATGATGACAGGTCATTGGTGTTTGAAGTTTCACTTTTTGAAGTTGTAGTTGTTGGGTTTGCTGAGGTTGTTGAGGTGGTTGCAGAAGCAGTGGTCGTTGTTGGGTTTACCGAGGTTGTTGCTGGTGTGGATGTTGTTGGATTTGAAGTTGTTGTGCTTGTACTAACAGTGGATGATCCAGTTGTAGTTTGTTGAGTGGTCTTAATAACTCTAACAAACCAAATTTCAGGATCATTTGCTCCGGTTACAACAAGTTTGAAATCACAATTGCCAGGTGACACACTGTTCTTGAAGAGTGCATTGTTGATGGAGAAGGTAGCTGTGGTCAGGTTATTATACACACCGGCTTGTGTGACTGGGTCGGTTGATACAAGTGTGTTGGTATTGTCGATGTAGTAAAGTGGACCATGTGGTAGCCTTGTTATCAAGATAAACCACCTTAATATCGACAGGAGTAGACGAGGTTGCACTTGGACTGATAAACAAATCGTTGAGATAGAACACGATGGTGTTGTTGCCATTGGCAACTTGTGTCTTTCTACCTTCATAGGCCTTTCCGTTGTTGCTATCGAGAATGTTGGTGTACGTGGTTGTGCCTGGCACAGTGATGGCACCACCCGAAACATCTCTCTGAGTGAGATATCTCTCATAGTTTTTGACGTATGGCTTACCGACCCAGTTCAAGGTGTAGTCATTACCCACCCAGAAGGTATCTTGGGCTTGTCTTAGTGCCGCCCAAGCCTCAAAGGCATTGGTTGGGGTCCTTCCAATGTTATTGAGCACCCAGTTCCAGTGTCCCCAATACTGTGCAAGATAGCTGTCCTTTGCAACAACGTACAACCAATTGACACCCATTTGGATGGCTTTGAAGTTTGACATTTTGATGGCATAGAAGAGATTGGCGGTGCTTACAGAGTATCCACAAGCATTGTAGCATTCATTCTCTGTGGCAACAACACGATTAGGATTGTTAATCAATGGCCAGCTGGTATTTTCAACTAAGTATCCATTGGGATCGATAGAGTATCCGTAGGCTGGAATTTGAGATAGATGGAAGTTTGATACTTCAGTGATACCAGTTCTAATACCCATTCCTTTTGAAACGGCATCCTTGGCCAAGAAATTTCTTGCAGTGGGCCAAAAATCAACGTCAAAAGGGAAGTCCTCACCGGTATATACTAATTTATAAGCGTAGTCGTCAGATGGATCGTTATTCTCACCATTAAATATATTTACAAGATCTTGCATGGCTGATTGGAACCATGTATTAAAGTCCTATAATCAATCAAAAATTGATATTAGTAGTGGACAAAGATATGTTTCCTGAAAACTGAATTTTTACATTGTAGGAATAACCAGTAGCCTGAGAGTAGTTTCCAATGATATCAAAGTCAAATTCGCACCAATTGAATGCACCAGGAACATATACCTACATTTTAGTAATTTTCTTTTTTGGTAAGTAATAATTTTCAGTTAATGATGAAGTTAAGAAATATTTACAAACTTCAATCTTGGATCAGATCTCATTCCATTTACTAAAACAACTATAATATATAATTAGTATGTATATTCAATTTGAACAGATAATATTTATATTTACTTGACGATAGACTTTTTTAATTTCATTCCATACACATTGATTCCAAATTGGTAAGTGATATTCATTATCGTAGTCTTTTCCTATTACACCAACATTGCAATATGATTTAATCCATTCTGGTGCCCACTAAAAAAATTTGATCAAACATAATGAGTATAATTGATACTTAATTAATGTCTTATTCTTTGTTGTTAATTTACTTTTTCACCTGAATTCCACAGTCTAAACCAAAATGGTTTTCCATTTAATGTTGTATTTTGTTTGTTAAATGTGTCGAAGTTCATTCCCTTGACAACACCTGAGATGTTATATTGGAAAACACCTTGGGCTGGTTCAAACCATACGCCAAGCCACATCGAAGACCGGTACATTCACTTGGAGAGAAGGAGTAGCTTCCTCCGAGAAGAATCCACTGTTTGATGCAGGTGTGACATAGCTTGGGATAGACCAGTCCTCACCGGTTTTCACCACAGGTGTTACCGCAGCAAAGCAACATCCTAGTAAACCACCGACTATAAGTAATATAACTATAGACTTATTCATACTTTGAAGTTACAAAAGTTATAACTAGATTTTCTTGTAGAATATATTTAATAAAACAAGTTTACACTTCTATATAAAGTTCTTATAACTGTGCAGAGTTAGATATTTTTTGATTGGGTCCATTTAAACAGTCCAAGATTAGATAAATTGGGTTAGGTGCCATACTAATGACCACTCCTATCAAAAATATCTTCATATGTTGTTGTTTTTTTTTTGAAGTTACATTGTTTTTCATTTTTTTTTATTTGAAAGGCTAAATATGTTGAATGTAGTTGGGTGTTTAGAGCTTATAAACGAGGGGTTATAAATCTAATCTTTTAAATGGTTACAAAATAATACCAAAGTTTCCGACTCTTTAAACGACACCTTTGCCGATGTTGTTGTTGATTGGTATTTTAATTTAATTGTATTAAATCCAATCAGTTGTTTTAGAATCATATTCTAACAAGCGAATTAAGTCAAAAGAATACTATACAATAAATTCCAACGATCAATGATAGATCGGAGTAATTTACAGCATAAAATTGTGTAGATTATGCTCCTACATTTTTAGGGTTATATAAAACAAGTCATTTCCAATAATATAGTAACTAAATATCCAATCAAAATAATTAATTGTCCAGTCTTCTTTGAAATAAAAGTGTTCATTCTACTGGAATTGAGAAATAGAATGGAAGTTGGGACAATATGATAGCTAGGTAATAATATTCTTTTATATGATTTTATTTAACAAAGAAATGTACAAAAATTTAGAATAAAGTAAAAATTAACAAGGTTAGTTGGTTGTGATTCATCTGAATCTTAATCTATATAAATATATATCTTATAGTTATAATAATATTCATGAATCATCACTACTTAATGATTGGTTGGAATCATTTGATAGTTGAATGAATTCTCTAAATTCATCATGATCATGATCATGGAACTCCTCGGATTCAACAAGAACAGGGTCTGAGTCTGATTTTGAAACTGAGAATGTATCACTGTTTCCAAAGGACAGAGTGCTTGGATTTCTTGATGGTGCTTCATCTGTTGTTGTTGTTGTAGTAGTTGTTGTCTTTACACTATTATTGTTATTGGCTATTGGCTGGAATGGAAAATTGACTGGAGTTGAGCTTCTGCTTCTTGCTTTCTCTTGTTGAATTAGCTCTTGTTCTTTCTTTTTGTTTAGTGAGTCCACAATCATGCATTCAATAACCTTAACTTCTTTCTTTGAATTCTCTAATGCCACTTGTGGGTCGTTGATGTTTGATCTGATAAGAACAGGTGCCATTACAACGGCCAAACTGTGACAGTCCATTTTTGTTTGCATAGCAAATTCTGGTTCATTCAATTCGACGAAAAAGTCTATTATATATCTTAAAACTCTTTGATGTAATAGTGGTATTCCAGATTCTATAATAGACCAAGCATTGAGTGGTGATTCAATGATTTCATCACTAAAATGAAATAAATAAATAATATTAGATAAATATTAGATAAATCTGTATATATGAAGATCACATACTAAATTGCAGAGGAAATTAAAGGATTTGGTAAATCTCTTAACCAATGCTTTAAAAGTGAAGCAACTAAATGGACATCCTGTATATGTTCTAATCCTCCACCCTCATCAAGTTTTTGTTTTTCTTGTTGAAGCTGTGTATGTGGTGGAGATAATCTAAAGATACCTTCTGTTTCCAAAGCATTCAATTTTAGAAGAGTTTGTATGAAATTAATTAGAATTAATGGGATGTCGATCTGTGGGAAATCTTTCTTTTGTTGGTCCATCAACTCCTCTAAATCAGTACCAAAAATTGGATGTAATGGGATGGATTGTGATGAATTAAGTTGATTCTACAAAAATATAATGTTAATGAACTCCATAATTGGTAATTTATAATTAGGTACTTACTTCATCTTTTTTAGGTGCAAGTAAATTAGTTTTGTTAAAGAAACCAATAATATTATCTTTAAAAGTTGAAACTTTGGTGGTTGGAGAAGTTGGTTGCTGAACGGAACTTGAACTACTGTTGAGTGAAATCAATTTGCCTTCAACATATGGTTCAAATTGGAATGGTGGGTGTAGCTTTCTTAAAGATGTATGGTTCTTTATGAATGTTTGGATGTCGAGCTCTGGATCGATCCAATCAGTTTGTTTACAGCCATTATTAAGTTCAGCTTCTAATGCACTGGGTGTTTCCAACATTAGTCCCATATAATTCTTTATATTACTCTTTATAAATTGCATTCTCATAGATTCAAACTGTTCGAACTCCTAAATATTTTAAAATATTCATCATGGATTAGTTAAAAGATATTGATATTATAATTTAACAGGTTGATATGCCACATACATTTAAATTATCCATCATTTTAGTTTGGTAGTAACCATAAATAAATTCATTGGTATCTTTAATTTGATTCTTATATTCTTCCTCTGCTACAATGGCATTTCCTTCACATCTTGCAACCTTCTTCTCAGCAGTTTGAACTTTTACAGATGGTCCATCTACCTCAGTCTCTTTTTCAAGTATGCCAATCAATTCAATCTTTGCAGACTCTGTTTCTTTACACAATTTCTCATATTTCTGATGTGCTTTTTTGACAGCTTCCAACGAGTCTTTGTAATCATTTCTTAGCTTTTGACCTTCATTTACCAGCTACCGGTAGATTGGATTGGTCAGTATTAAATATTACACTTTTTAAGAGATGTATTTACATTTTTTCTTCTCTGTTCCATTTCTTTGACAAGTGCAGTAAATGGATGGCAAAGATTATTGATTAAATTCTGTGAAAATGCTTTATGAATGTTGGACTCTGCTTCACTTAGCACTGAAATGCACAGGAATCCTCTTTGGAACGAGCTATTCAATAAATAATCAAAAAATTAATAAATAAAAGATAGTTCAAAACGCTCAGTTGTTGGTAATATTACATACTCTGTTTCATCTTTTAGTTTGAATTTGGAAAAGTGTTCAACTACACTCTTTGCATATTTCTCTTCAAGCGCTGCACGCTTCTTGAAAAAGTCAAGCAGCTCCTTACATTGATCAATTCCATATTCAGTTCTCTTACATAGTAAATCGAAGCCCTCCCACATATCCTGAGCAAACGATAGCTTCTTATCAGGAGTCAATGGTTGTCCATTGGAACCTGTAATATTACCAACTTCATCATCATTGTCAACAGTGAATCCTTCTGAAGACAATAAAGAATTACTAGTTTTCAGTATCGATTCACCACTTTTAGCGATTGCAGACATCTTTAAATGAACTTCAAACTAAACTCTTATCAAACAAAAAGATAATTAAATTACAAATAAATTTTATAGGATTAAAAGATAGATAATAAGAATAATAATAACAATAAAAAAACTAGAGTATTTTAGCTACTAAGATAATTATGATGAATGATATATATTGATAATATTATAAAGTTAGGTAACCAACTTGATTTTCTCTATCTTTACTTTGATTGTTTGTTGGCAAGGTAGGAGGATAGTAAGTAGTGTTTGATAGTTAATTTTAGTTAAGTTATAACTACCTATACCTATTTTAATTCTACTTGTACTACTACTACTACTATTATTACTATTAGTATTACTACAATGATGATTAATTAATTTATTATAAGTTATTGGTGGTTGGTTGGTGTGAAGGCTATTGTATTATATTATATAGTATATTATATTGTATGTATGTAGGATGAGTGGTAGGGTAGGTAAGGTAATGGGAAGTACTACCCAGGTAGGTAGTTTTAATAGCAATTAATAGTAAATTAAAAAATAAATAAAAAATATAATATTATTATTTGTGTGTAGGTGGTAAACCCCCAATCTTCATTTATTTTTATTTGAAAATCACAGTTTTTTAAATTGACCCCCAAATTATAAACAGATCGAGATCAAATGAAATGTTAACCTAATGACTTTTAATGGTTGGTTTATTTATAATTCTAAATATATAATAATATATATATATATAAATAAAGCTAAAGCTAATCTAAACCTATCCCTACACTACACTTTTATCAATATCAAGCATACTTATTAAAAAGAATTTAGTTTGGTTACAATCTGCAAAATCAACCAAATTCTTCTTCATGAGATGACTAGTGCATTGATTGAAGCCTAATCTTCTTGGATTGTGAATAATATATGAAAAAGATTAGATCAGTTTGTTGATTCTAATAGGAGACAACTTTTTTTCATCTTTAAGTCTTCATCGTAATATATATATTATCTATAGATTGTTTAAAAAGCTGAAAAAACGTATTAATACATTTGAACAAGTGTAGTGATGCACATCAGAAGATTCAAATCACACTTTTCTGCATCATCTTAACTTTCATTCTCCACTTTTGCAAAAAGGATGAATACAAATTAATTAATTTTATTGATTTTCGGTCAAGACATCAACCAGGAGAACTTAAAAAAAGAAGGTCTCGTAAATTAAAAACCGTGAAAACCGAAAAATTGAAAAATTTTGTGGAGAACATCACGGTAAAGTTCTGCGAAGTTTGTTCTCTTGTCCAAAAATAAATTTCTGTTTCTCTGATGTAGACGTTTTCAATTAATAAATATCCTATTACTATATTTGGAAATTAGAATTAATCACTTTAATGAAACTAAATTGAAATGACAGACTATAAATAAGTTGAGATGTCTGATCAATAGACATCATTACACAATTTAATCAAGCAAATTAAACAATCTAACTATTTATATCTATAATATAAAAGTTATCATATTTATCTACTATTATTATTATCTAAAATGAGCCAAGTTAACAACAATCAATTTTCTGACAATACCCATTTGAATGAAGGAAAGCCATACAAATTCTACGGAACTGGAACCACCAATCCATGGAAAATCAAGATCATTTTTGATGAGTTGAGTATCGACTATGTCTATGAGGATATCGATATCTTCAACGAAAACAGTGAGAAGAGAAAGGAGTTCATAAAGATATTCCCCAATGGAAAGGTTCCAGCCATCATCGACTACACTGTCAATCCCCCTTTGAAAATCTTTGAATCCGGAGCCATCCTTATTTACTTGGCACAGAAGCATGGTAATGGCAAGTTCCTCCCTGACATCAAATCAGACCCCCACTCATTTGCCGATGTTCTTCAGTGGACTGCATGGCAAATCTCAGGTCTTGGACCCATGAATGGCCAGTACACATTCTTCTCATGTTTCGCTCCTGAAGCAGTTCCATTTGCCGAAGAAAGATACTTGAAAGAGACAGACAGACTCTACACATTACTTGATAAGCAACTTGAAGGAAAAGAATGGATTGCAGCCAACCAATATTCAATCGCTGATATGGCAGTTTATTCATGGGCCATCTACATTCGTGAGGGATTCCTTCCAAACTACCAGAAGTACAAAAATGTTCTCTCCTGGCTTGACAGAATGAACCAAAGACCTGCGGTAGCCAAGCATCTTCATGCCATTCTTGCACCTCTTAAAGAAGAAATTGAGCATCTCAAGCATGCCGGAACCTACCGTATCAAATTCGACTAAATAAATATCGTTTCAAAATTAAACAAAATAGTTTATGAAATTTAGTTCTATTTAAATACTAAATTGATATCATAAGTAGATAAAGATAAAGATGCTTCCTATAGATCGATGATTAGGAAGGTGTTATCAGGTTGTTGGACTTTAATAAGTTACTAGAAAATTAAATTAACAATACTAATAAGACTTTTATGAAATATTTAATAATTAATAATATCTTTTATTATTATTTGATAGTTGTTATTTATTTACAGTTCGGTTAATAAAAATGCACTTTTTTATTAAAGTTTAAATGGTACCTTCAATTTCAAATCTTTCCCATGAGTCTGCTGCTGATCGATTGCATACCAATACGTAGTTTTCATCACAGCACAGATATTGATTAGTTGACATACTCTTAAACGCATAATATTCACCGCCAGAAGGGTGATTCTCCACAAAGAATGTTTCATAATCATCGCATCCTCCATCATGCGTTCTGAAATGTTTGTCATTAGGCTTGACTTGATAATATTTTCCATCCATTGATTTGAAGCTATATCCATTTCTAGGGGACAAGCCAATGATTACATCGATGTTCTTACGACCTTTCAATCGGTAATGACCTCTAAGCTGATAGTTGAGAATCGCATGGTCTCTTCTTCTTTTTTCAGCAGCAATTCTGGCAGCTATTATCTTTTGAATTTCCTTTACAATCTCAAGAAAATTACTATTAATGGTTTTCTTACTTTCTTCAAAGAGATTCTGAATTTCTTGTTCTTTTCATCGGTTGGTTTAAAGTTTTGGACCTTCTTGTTATTGAGGAACTCCTGATAGTATTTATCTTTGAGATCATCTAAGGGTTTTTTCCAACTATTTCCAAGGGTAGCTTCCTGTTGGTGTTAAAGTTGTATTAGCATCTGAGATGAATGAAGCTTCACATTCCTTGAATACTGTTTTAAAAATATATTCTGAGACAATGGAATGTGGAGATGGAATATCTATTTTGATATCTTTTAGTGACTCCAGAGTTTGTTCCAAATAGAAGGCCAGTCCATCACCAGAGAGCTCTACTCCATGAACGACCATTGGTCTAGTAGGTAAGCTATTTGTAATATAGTTTTTAACTATCTTTAGACGATCATCAAATAAGGTTGGATCTTCATCATTATCTGGGATTGGGACAATCATTCTATCAGTAAAACAAGCAGAAATCGAAGGTGGCATGTTGGCAATGAATTGATCTCTCGATTCTTGTGGAGTATTAGAGGACATATTTGACAAGAAGCAAAAACTAGGCCAAGTTTTAGGGATTTGTTTGGTTGCTTTTGCCAACTCGATCATAGATCCCACTGAAAAGATCGATCTGGCTTGGAATGTAGAGGAGCCATTGACGAACAAAATAACACTTGAAAGATTGCAAATCATAGTTCAACATTCTAAGAATTCTATTTTTATTATCCTTATCAGTACTTCCAGTGCCTTCACAATCTAACAATAGAATAGTTGCTGTTATTTAAATTAATAATCATCATGTTAGAATAGAGTTGTTTGTAATTGAAATATGAATTACTTACCATCTTTTATAGGAATAGTAACCATGTGGATACCAATAGTTTCAGATCTTGGTGAAGCACTATCTTTGAAGATATTGTCTAAATCAACACCAAACATCTTTGCTAACTTTGATCCCAAGAATGATTTACCATGTCTTGTTTCTCCAAAAAGAGATACAATATAAATAGTTCCAGTCAAAGTTTTAAGAAAATTGATCACATCTGCATCAAATTCAAGAAAATCTTTGTTTTTAGGATCTTTTTTTAATAAATGATAAACTTTGGATTTGACTACAGTCATTATATTTTATTTGTAAATATAATATATAATAATTGATTATGAATTTATAAATAAGTTGTTCAATAAACTTATTTATATTATTAAAAGTTTTTTTTTAGAAAGTAAATAAAACAGTTGTAAATTTATTTGAAAGAAATTATTTACTTTTGTTTTGTGTAAATCAATGATTCACTAGTTTTGGGATTCCCTGGTAAACAATAAGTGGAATTTGAATGAAAAACAACAGAAAATTAAAAATAGTATTGATCTTTGCCATTTTATGGAGTTGAAATCAAAGATTGTCCCAATCTTTGGTGTGAAAAATTGAAAATTTAATTAATGTTCACCATGTGGCTGTGATGATCACTGTTTTCCCCAAATTTTGGGCATCATTGTAAACAATTTTTTTTGTGAATTCGTTGAAAAAAACAAGAAATTGGATTCCAATATTTCAAAAGAATCATGGTAACAAAACGGTTTAGGATTAATTATTCTAGAATCATAATGAATTAAAAGTTATATATATTGAAATATTATAATCAAATCAGATCCTATTTATTGTAGGTGCTTTTTATTTATAGATATTTTAAAAGAATGCCTACAATTACAACATTAATAAATGGAATGAAAGTTTCCATTCATAAAATATATAGTGATCAAGTAGAAGATTTAAGTTGGTTGGAAATATCAATTAATCAAACAATCGGTGATTCTGAGGATTCAGAAATATATGTAATTTCATTGGTTGGTCCAACTAGATCAGGAAAGTCTCACTTGGCCAAAGAAATCTCTAGAGGTCTCACCGGTGTAGAGTCTGAGTTTATCACATCTAGTAGTGTGACTTCATGTACTATTGGTCTTGATTGTGCTGTACTTTCCCTATAGCTCGGCTTTCCGATAGTATCGGTAGCAGCTCTGAGAAAAAGAAAAACCCTGATCATTCTAGATTGTGAAGGTTGCGCCAGTATTGATGATGCCAAAAGACCTGCCATGTTGATGTCCATCATCTACCGTATTTCAAATGTTGTTCTCTATACTGAGCGAATCAATTTCCAACAGGAATCACTTGATATCATTGGACAGCAGATCTCAGCTGTTGGTCAATTGTCAAATCAATCCAACCAAGTGGCGCAACTATGGGTATTGTTGTCAACTTTAGTAAAATTGACGAAGCTTCCTTTGATATGAAAGAGTTCTTAGAGTCACAATTAGATTCTGGAGAGCCTGGTGCCACTTTAGTAAAAGAAACATTCCCAAATCGTAATATTTTTGTAATTCCTAGAGAGACAATTAACCAAGAGAATTATCAGAATCAAGTCAACAAACTAGTAGGATTCCTTAAAAGATCATTAACAGATCCTTTGGAAATCGAAGGAGTTCGTGCCAATGGTGCTTCTCTTACACTATTTCTTAAAGAAGGAGATTGAAAAAATTAAAGATGAAGATATTATTATACCACCAGGTGGAGGAGATGCAGTATCCAACAACCAATGTGAGATTGCAGTCAACTTAGCCTTCGCTAAATATAAAGAACTTGCTAATATAGAGATGCCAGCCAGAGACGGAAGATCCGAGGAGTCGATATTCTTGAAGTGTCACAACAAACAATTTTTTGTTGCTAAAAAACTCTATGAGGAAGAAGCTGGAATTTTCAAAGATTCAGGCGATGCCTATGAAAATAATTACCAATCACTAAAAGAGAAAATGTGAGGAGTATCGCGACAAGTTGATAAAAAGATAACGAAAATATGGGAAAAGTCCTACTAGAATCTACTCTTAAAAAAAGAAGAAGATGGTCCAATAACTAAAGAATTGATTGATTCTGATTACAAGAAGGCATCTGTTCCACGTCACAATTACTGAAAAGTTTAGATTATACAACAACCGAGAACTTACTATGAGCAAACTACAAAGAACATTGCTAATGGTGATGTCATTGTCAGTGATTGGATACCTGTAAGAAAG